>APFE030674064.1:100735-164713 GCA_000404065.3 Pinus taeda | reverse complement strand
AAATGAGGTCTTTTCATTTGTATCATCCAAGAATTGTTCATTTGTGTAATGTAAAGGAGGTTGCCCCCTCGAAGAGGCTGAATTCTAAGGTGTTGATCTATCTTTTCTATCTTTTTGTGAGCTAGTTTCATAATAGGTGCTCCTTTTGCAAATGTAGCAAAACTTTGTTGCTCACCTGGAACTCGTGTGACACTCGATGTTGATCATGGCACTGCTTGTACTTAACATTGGCTCTATCCAGTATAGCATGGAACTGTTGGCGGATGTGTTGAATGCACTCAATGAAGCTGTTAGCCATTTCGACTTCGGACTGGATGTGAACCAAATCCGCTTGAGTGGCTGCAAATGGTATGGCCACATCAATGGGACATAATGGCCGAAATCCCAACCCTACCTGAAAGCGGTTGTGACCTGTTGAGTTGTGGAGAGCTTTGTTGTAGCTGTGTTGGACATAAGGGAGACTTTCATCCCACATGCGTGGATGCTTTGAGTTGTGCAAGTACAAAATGTGTACGACCATCTTGTTGACAACCTCTGTTTGGCCATTAGTTTGGGGATGGAAATCCGTGGACTTAGTAAGTTTTGTATCCAACATCGACTAGAGACTAGACCAAATTGAATTCAGGAATCTGCTATCCCAATCTGAGACAATGGATTGTGGGATCCCAAAGTGTACTCACACTCGCTCAAAGAAGGGCTTAGCAGTGGCCTCTGCTTTGATACTTTTCTTGCAGGCTTCCATGATGGCCATCTTAGAGAATCTGTCGACGACCATGAAAGCACAATCGTTTCTGTGCTTAGTAGAAGGAAGGCCCGACATGTAATCCATGGAGATAGATTCCCAAGGCTGACTAAGAGTAGGTAGAGGAGTATACATGCCTTGCTTCTTGATGGTTGGTATAGCAATGTCGCAGGCGGTGCAAGATCTAATGTACTTCCCAACATCCTGACAAAGTTTCAACCAATAAAAATACTTCTGCAGTACTGCCATTATTTTCTTTACTCCAAAATGTCGAACGACCCGACTGTAGTGCGCCTTCCAAATCGTTTTGGCATGCTTGCACGAAGGAACATAGATGTGTCCCAGGTGGCATAACAATGCATCCTAAAGGTGAAAATTTGGAACTTGCTTCCCTTCCAAGAGTGTCTGGTATGTTGTGTTGAATTCTCGATCACTCTTGTAAAAATGCAGCCACCCCGAAGTCTGTTGCCCACAGGATTCGATCACAATGATTAACTCCATGAACGATGGTCGACTAACTCAATCAACGACCTTATTGGTGCTTCCCTTCTTATACATAATGTTCAAATGGAACTATTGCAGGTAGGTGGACCATTTTTGATGGCGATCATTCTGCAACTTCCCTTGTGTCTGTATGAACTGCAGGGGTTAATGGTCTATGTGGATGACCATTTCCTTCCCCAAAATGTAATGCTTCCATTGATCACAAACCTGCACAATGGAATAAATTTCTTTGTCGTGAGTGGGATACTTTCAGACTGTCTGAAAGTGTCTCACTGTGGTAAGCCACTGGATGCCCATGTTGAGTAAGAATCACACTAATAACATAGTCAGAGGCGTCTGTCTCAATCTCAAATGGTTGTTGTAGGTCGGGTAATGTGAGGATTGGTGCAAAGGAGAGGCAATGCTTCAACTCGGAAAATGACTGTTGTTGGGTTTCATACCAAAAAAAAATTGCTTTCGCTCCACCCTTCTTGACTTGACTTAAAGGCTAAGTGATATGAGAGAACCCCAACATGAACTTGCGGTAGAAATCGGCAAGACCCAAAAATTTGCAAAGCTCTGTTAGGGTGGTTGGGGCTGGCCAATCCCGAATGACTTGTGACTTGGATGGGTCCACATGTACACCTTGCTCATCAATGACGTATCCCAGATATTGAACCTGGGTCAGACCAAAAGTGCATTTCTCCAAGTTAACACATAGCTTGCATTTTTGTAGGGTTTGAAGGGCCTGCCGAATATGGTGGAGGTGCTCTTCCCAACTCTGGCTAAAGATCAAGATGTCTTAAAAATACATCACCACGAATGCATTGGTGAAGGGTTGCAAGATGTCGTCCATCAGTCTCATGAAGGTTGTAGGGGCATTCATCAATTTGAATGGCATGAACAACCATTTGAAAAGGCCCTCGTTGGATTTGAAGGTAGTATTCCACACATCGAGGGTTCGATAGGCACTTGGTGATAACCTGAATTCAAGTCAATCTTGCTGAAATATTTGTTCCCCTTGAGCTGGTCTAGAAGGTCATCAATCCATGGGATTGGATACCTATTCCACACAATGATCTTGTTCAATGCCTGATAGTCAATACAAAGTCTCCAGGTCCCATCCTTCTTCTGTACCAATACAATTGGGGTCCTAGAGGGTGACGAACTTGGCTTGATGTGCCCTTTCTGCAATAATTCCTAAATCTTTCTCCTGATCTCATCGTTCTCCAGAACAGAGCATCGATATATTGGTCCATTGGGCAGAGGTACCCCTATAGGTGAGGCAAAAATATCCCTGTACTCCTCCACGACCTTATCCATCTATTGTTGTTGTGCAGAGGAGCCCTGCCTAGAAGTCGTGGCCACAACCTTATTCTTTCCCGAGGGCGAATCATAAGGAAAACAAATTTCTTGGTCTGGGAAACGATCTTACTGCATTGCTTCATAGTGATTAAAGAGATGGCGGTAGGTGAGGCTACCTTTGGTATCCTATACAACTTATTGGCCAAAGTAATAATCATAGAGCAAGGTCTAGAATCATATACAACATGTCACTTCCACAAGTATGGTTGTCCTAACAATACATCACAAAATTGAAGAGGAGCAACATCACACAATACGTCATTCGTGAAGGGCTTGAACTGTAGGGAAGGCGACGCTGCTGGCTTAGTCTTTAGGCCCATCCACTTCACGACCTCTACTGAAATGAGGTTCTTTTGGCTCCCACTGGTGACAATGAACTACAATGGAGAACCTTTCACCCACATCTGTGAGTGGAAGAGGCATTCCCCCTCCTTTGGATCTTCAGGCTCAATCTTCTGGATCTTCGTGGTGGCCATAGTGGCACTGGGCTCTACATCAATGATCTGCTTCCCTTTGTCATTCCCCTTATCAGGTTCTAATTCAAAGTTGGAACATGTGTCTGATTCAAAGGCCTTCAGCTCAGTCACCAGTGCCTGCTTGGCCTGATGCTCACTTGTGTTGTGAGTGGAGCTCTTATGGAACTCACACCATTTTTTCGTGTCCTTTTTTGTCTTCATGGTGTTTTTATTTGCTTGTGGATTCAACGAGCTGTCTTGGGTAGCCTTGCCTTAGCTCTGTCCTTTGTTCTATGGTTTGGGGGCGCCTTTTCCTTGCTTTAGATTTGCAGATCCAAAGTCCCACTTCTTCTGTTTAAACTTATACTCAATCTTGACAACGTATCGGTATGTCATGATGAGCGAGGAAATGTCTAGGAACTCCATCTCGTCTTGGATGTACTTGTGTAGATGGCTGCGGTACTTGAGTACCAAATGCTGCTCAGTATCCTTGATTCCAGCTTCATGCAAAGGGTATGGAAAATATTTGTGAACTCCAACACATCTTGGTCCCTTCCCTGCCGTAGCGTGGTCCACTTTATGTATTTATCTTTATAACTCTCGACAGGGTAACATTGTCCCTTGATGGCATCTCAGAAAGAATCCTAAGTGGGTGTAGCTGAAAACGAGGGTTCACACTCATCCTTTTGTTCAAAGTAGGTTTCCCATGAGTCCTTGACACGTGGGGTGGATTTGAGAAGTGTAAAAGTAATCTTTTCCCGATTGGAAAAGTCATGAATTGAAAAATATCCTTCAAACATATTTAACCATTTATCTACGACACATGCATCTATCAGGCCCTCAAATATGGGAATATCGAAGTTAACTTGTACCTTAAAAGGAGTGGCGCTTCCAGAGTGGCTGCTGGATGAAGATGTGTCGCCTGTGGGTAGCCGTCGAAGGATCTGGGCAAAGTTATCCATCATTGCGTTCCTCTGTCGCTTGAGGGCTTCCTCGAGCAACATTTTGAAAGGATCTCTCGCCTCCTCGTTTTTCTTTTCTTTTGCCATGGGAGGTTGTCGGGGTTTGCGAGAACGATCTTGCAATGATTCAATCAGATTGATCCCTAACTCCTTATAGCCTAACCTCGTGGGGGAAATGCAAAGAAAAAAAGAGAAAGCACAGATTGCTTCGATAAAACTGATCCGAACTTAAACATGAACACAACAAATTAAGTATATAATCATAAATACAGAGATGCAGAAAAAAAACACTTCATTTCATTAATAGAAAAATACTGAACTATGCTTACAAACAGAATGGAAGTAAGATAGCTCGGGGGATGGTAGCTTATCTCTAAGAAGAGATGTGGCGGATACATGCCCACTGAGTTGTGTTACAATGAGGCTCAAGGGCCTATTTATTATTGAAAAACATGAGAAAACCCTAACCCCAAGAGATGTAACGCCAAGATTTTGTGGGCCCCACTGGGGTTATTTGGGTAGCCAAATTACTGATGTCATAACTTGGTCATATTATCTTCATTTGGTGCGTATGATACCTTGCTGGAAAGGTCTCTTTGAGTACTATAGATTTTGCTGCAGGCCCCTGCCTATGGGTATGGGCCTGTAGTGGACCTAAAAAAACTTCGTTTAGGGGGTCAAAATTGCTCCGAAAGTTCAGAACCCGAGAAACTGCTAAAAATAGTAAATGATGCAATAAACAAGGAAATAAATGAAACTAACTGGAGTGCCTAGGTGGAATAGGCAGGCGGCCACCAATATCCACATGGATCACCTGCTATCGACAATGAACTACAGAGGAGAACCCTTCACCCAAATCTGTGAGAGGAAGAGACGCTCCCCCTCCTCAGGATATTTGGGCTCAATCGTCTGGACCTTGGTGGTGGCAACAATGATGCTAGGCTCCACATCAATAATTTGCTTCCCTTTGTCTTTCCCCTCATCGGGTTTTGACTTAGAGTCATAACATGCATTTGACTCTGAAGCCTTCAACTCAACCACCAATGACTTCTTGGCTCAACACTCACTTGTGTTATGAGTGGGGCTCTTCTGGAACTCACACCACTTTCCTGTGTCCTTCTTTGTCTTCGTGGTGTTGTTCTTTGCTTGTGGCTTCAACGAATTGTTCTGGTCACCCCACCTTGGCTTTGTCCTTTGTTCTCTGGTTTGGGGTTGCCTTTCCCTTGCTTCAGATTCACAAATCCAAAGTCTTGCTTCTTCTATTTACTTTTTTGCTCGATCTTGAAAACATATTGACAGGCGCGACAAGATGTCCAGGAACTCCATCTCGTCCTGGATGTCTTTGTGTAGACAACCATGGTAGTTGAGTACCAGACATCGCTCAAAATCCTTGATACCCAACTTCGTGCGAAGGGTATGAAAAACAATTATGAACTCTGACACGTCGCAGTCCCTTCCCTGCCACTGTGTGGTCCACTTTATGTACTTATATTCATAGCTCTCGACAGGGCAATACTGTTCCTTGATGGCATCTTGGAAAGAATTCCAAGTGGGTGTAACTGAAAACAATGAGGGTTCCCTCTTGTCGCTTTGCTCACAGTAGGTTTCCCACCTGTCCTTGACATGGGGGGCGACTTTGAGAAGTGCAAAGTAATCTTTTCCCTATTGGAAAATTCATGAATAAAAAAATATCCTTCCAACAAATTTAATCAATCTTTGATGACTTCTGCATCTATCTGGCCTCAAATATGGGAATGTCAAAGTTGACTTATACCTTAAAGGGAGTGGCGCCTCTAGAATGGCTACTAGATGAAGATGCGTCGCCTATGGGTATCTGTTGAAGGATTTGGGAAAAGTTGTCCATCATTGCGTTCCTTTGTCACTCGAGAGCTTCTTCCAACAATATTTTGAAAGGATCTCCTGCTCCCTCGTCTTTCTTTTCTTCCGCAATGGGAGGCCGTTGGGGTCGGAAAGGTCGGTCTCGTAAAGGTTCAACCAATTCAATCCATAACTCCTTATACCCCAACCTCGTTGGGGACATGCACAAAAAAGAGAGAAAGAGAGGACCATTCTAATACCACTGATCCAAATTTATGCAGAAATGAAATGAAACGCATATTTAAAGAGAAACACATAGCTACAACGAAAACTGAACTTCAATTAATTGATAATAAAATATTGAAAATTGTTTACATGCAAAATGGGAATAAACTAGCACAAATGATGGTATCTTATCTTTGAGAAGAGATGTGGCGGCTACATGCCTCTTGAAGTGTGTTACAATGAGGCTCAAAGGCCTATTTATTATTGAGAAACAATGGAAAACCCTAAACATCCAAAAACCTAACCCTAGGAGAGGAAGCACCAAAAGTTTGTGGGCACTGTTGCGGTAAGTTGGTACATCAACTTCCGGGGATTGTAACTTTGGCATACGATCTCTGATTGACGCATACAATACCTCGTTAGAAAGATCTATCCAAGGACTACAACTTTTGACTGCAAACTTGTGCCGTTGGATATGGGTTTGCTTATTTAAAAATAAAAATAAAAATCGTTTAGGGCCTCAAAATGGCTTCGAAAGTTTAAGACCTGAAAAACTGCCAAAAAAATAACTGTGCTATAATTAATGAAACTAAAAGAAACAATGGTGGGGTCCAAGTGGAATAGGTGGGTGACCACCAATATCCACCTGGATCGTGTGGCCGCTTAGAGCCTCAAAGAATGAGATAGTGGATTTTGACAATCCATCTACAAGCTTAAGCCCATAACTAATTTTACCTATATATCAACTACACAATCTTTGTTTGACTTAATACTTCTTTGTGCTTAAAAAATACTTGAAAACTCATTTTATTTTTTCCATTTATCAAAGAATATTTGACTTAATACTATTGATATGTGTTTTAAAAATACTAGAAAATAAATTTAACCATAAACCAAAAAAGTGAGTTGCAAATCCAAAATTTTCTTAGAAAAATATTTAACTACAAAACAATATCTTTCCATTATTAACACATAATCATTATTATCACATTATAATTATAAATCTATTATACCCTAAATATATTACATTGCCTTTTCAATAAATTTTAGAAAATAAAATTAAATATTAAGCAATCCAATTAAGTGAAATCTAATTAAACAGTCCCCTTCCCTCCTCATTCTGTTGGCTGGATTGCACTTATTAGGATTCCACATCCATGTGGACCCAATCCCTAATGGAAGATAAAGTGACACACATGTTTCCAAACTAAAACATTACAACCCTACCAATTTAAAGCACCAATCAAGTTAGGCTAGCACTCAACAAGCAATTGGATAAATGAAAAGTGCCAACCAACATGGGCCAGAAATTCAACAAATATAGCACTAATCAAATCAGGCCAGCATTGAACAAGCTATTTGGGTTTAAAAAAAACAGAAAATATCTATACTGAAAGTAAAAATATGGTATAGCAATAATAAAGGGGAGGGTCACTGTGTTTACAACAGCCTGATTGATCTGAGTTCAATTCTCAATATTTCTACCATTTTTGTTGAGTTAAAGTTGATTATAAACCTAAACTTCATGGTGTATCTCAGTTGATTCAGAAAATATATTTTTTATGGTGCATTTTTTTTGAGTTAAAGTTGATTGTACACATAATCTTCATGGTGTCTCTCAGTTGATTGTGAAAATATACTCTTTATCTTGCAATTTCATAGAAATTGGTGGCTCGTTTTAGTTGGGAACTGCGATTTATTTGCGGTTGTGAACTGCCTGCAGAGGTTTGGGCATTTCTGATCTGTCGACCATCCATTCTAGTGGGAAAACATGATTTACTCATGGTTTTCAACTGCCATTTCAGATTTCAGACAGTTCCATATCGATATGTACCCTAAAAAAGCTATTATCAATCAAAATATTAAAAAATTCCCATACGAGAATTTAAGATGTTGTTAATACAACATAAGAACCTCCCTTGGGACTGTTGAAGCCAGGAGTTTCAATGCCACTGTGGCCATGAGTATGATATTATCAATAGTAGTGGGCCGCGTGCCCAGTAAAAGATATTCTACATTCCACTTCAATTTTTAGCAGTCATGAAAACGTTTGAAATATTCTTTCTCCTCTGTTCAGGAATAAAAGAAATGCCTGGGTGTAGAGGTGATATGTGGCAGTCAGTAGTCACCCGTTTGAAACGGTAAGTAAAAGTTTAGTCATGCTAAAGGCCGATGTGGTTAAGGCGGAATGTTCTGCTCTGCTGTATGATTTTGATAACTTAAATATTTAATCTATAAATTAGGGTTAGCCAAAATATTTAATTTATAAATTAGGGTTACTAATCATTTCAGGCTTTACATTACCTAGCAAACCCAAATTTCCAGCCCCTGAACTCCACTTAAATTGTTTTTGATTTAAGATTGCTTTAAATTGTTTTTGATTTTAGATAGCTTTATATCGATATAGAGTTTAGTTTAAGGTTTTAGGTCAATTAGTTGTCGATACTGTTGTTCAATATTTGACTGTAACAGTCATCCAATTTATATTCTCTAATAAACAGTGATTCAGTCTAACTCTCTTTTAAGTAAAGTAGTTTAGGCCAACGACTTTTCTAATGATGTAATACTTGAAAAAAATCACCTAATTTGTCAATGATAATTTTATTTTTTCACGAAATTGTTCATCTTCCCGTCAGCGATTTCTTGGCATCTCCTGCGTTCTGTGAATCGACACTCTGGGTGGGGATCTGTTCTTGCTTGTGGGTTTTGAGACTGCGGATCGCATCTCCATGGATCAAGTTGTTCAGTCGTTGCAGTCTCTTGGTATTGATACTGAAGACGGCGCGTCTAGATTAGAAGAAGACGGCATATCTAAATTAGAAGGCATTTTGAACTACGAATTCAGAAACAAATGCCTCCTGAAAGAAGCGACAACACATTCATCGATTAATAATACTGAATCCTATGAGAGGCTGGAGTTTGTGGGGGATTCGGTTTTGGGTTACCTAATAACAAAGCATCTCTACAGCACTTACCCTCATCTGCAGCAGGGCACTTTAACTCTCTTGCGTTCTCGGAATGTTGACACTGAGAAGTTTGCACGAGTGTGTGTAAAGCACGGATTTCATCAATACCTCCTGCTCAATGCACCGGCTCTGCAACAGATCGTAAGTTACTGTGCCACTTCAATCTAGCGATTCCCCATTTGATTTTATCTGATAATGAAGATGAATGAGATAACCCTTTGTTGTGCAGATCGAGGACTTTGTGAAAGATATTGAAGACGAATCCAAATCCTTCCGTTGTGGAGATTTCAAACCCCCCAAAGTTCTGGCTGACATAGTGGAATCCATAGCTGGTGCAGTGTTTGTTGACTCTGGGTATTCCTCAGATCGAGTGTGGGAGGTAATTGATTCCCTTAATTTCCCCTTGCAACCATGGGTGTATTACAAGTTAGATTCATGACAGATTTGTTTCGGAGCTGCAGGTATTCAGGCCGCTGTTAGAACCACTAGTGAGTCCAGAAACACTTGAACTGCATCCTGTGACTGAGCTTCAAGAGCTATGCCAAAAGCAAGGGAAATACATCGAGTACAAAAACTCTTGGGTTGGCAATATGGTAAGATCCCAAGTACTGATCGATGGCGAAGTGGTTGGAAATGGTGAACACAACCAAAAGGAATTGGCAGAAAGAGTGGCGGCTAAGGATGCTTTGGACAAATTGAAGAAGGAAGATGAAGTAGATAAGTCAAGCAAAGACGAGAAGCAGACTAGAAATCACGAGCAACCCCTAGTTGCACAGCAGAAATTGAACAACTTGTGCATGAAGAAACATTGGCCTCCTCCCCTTTACAAGTAAGGATTTCCCCCGCCTTACTCTAGGGTATTTCCATTAGTAATGAGTCAAATTAATTTTCATTACAAATATTGCAACTAGTATTTCAAAATTTGACTGTCGAAAATTTCTAGATGTGTTAGGGAGTTACAAAATTTTAAAAAGTGCCACAAACCCCATAGCCACTTGTCCATGTTTTAACAGTACTGGAGCAAATTTAAGCATCCACTTCAAATTCTAGGGTTTCTCAATTGGTCTTATTGCAAAAGCTTCTCCTTCTCCACTCCAATCTACTTATTCACTTTCTCCAAATTCTGCCATCGCTGTGCTCCACCATGAGATTTCGTATCCCTACCAGGT
Organism: Pinus taeda; assembly: GCA_000404065.3. Taxonomy (NCBI): domain Eukaryota; kingdom Viridiplantae; phylum Streptophyta; class Pinopsida; order Pinales; family Pinaceae; genus Pinus; species Pinus taeda. The sequence goes on along the minus strand of APFE030674064.1, from coordinate 154,528 downwards.
AATTGGTAAAAGCGTTGGACTTGCTCAGAAAGGGTGCAGTGTTAAAATCTTTCTTTCCTCATATCTTGATTGCAAAATCCTGTCTTTCTCCACTCCAATTGACTAATTCACTTTCTCCAAATTCTGCAATTGCTGAGCTCTATCGTAAGATTTGGCATCCCTGTTACCCATGAATTGGTAAAAGTTATCGGACTTGCTTAGAAGGTGTGCAGGGTTTAAATCTCTCCCCTAATGTTATGTTAATGTGAGTTTGTGTTACACACTACCTTTCTTCATTTATGTTTTGTGAAGTTTCTCCCATCTTATACGATTTCAATTGCCACATGCATTGTTTGATCTGTTTTTTATCAATTGCCACATGGATTGTTTGATCTGTTTTTTATCAATTGCTAAAATACATAAACTGGACTGGGTCTGCAACAGACCTGAGGAATTTCATCCACAATTTTCTAACATTTATGTTTTGTGAAGTTTCACCCATCTTATACGATTTCAATTGCCACATGGATTGTTTGATCTGTTTTTTATCAATTGCTAAAATACATAAACTGGACTGTGTCTGCAACAGACCTGAAGAATTTCATCCACAATTTTCTAAAATTTACCTAACTTCTGAAACATCAATACATCCATTGATTAAAACAACAACGCTCTTAGAATGGCTTTCGTTCCTTATCTTGCCTAAAATTTGACTTGAAAGATTTTTCTCATTTCTTCTATCTCCTAAAAACATGAATAAAACTTGTAAATTCAAGTACTTACTACTTATATGGTTTATCTGACAGAATGTTTACTGGAAATTCAATTGAGGCAACTGTCGAAGCCAAATACTATTCTGTGAAGTTTCTCCCGTCTTATACCATTTCAAGTGTTACATGGATTTTTTGATTTGTTTTTTTCAATTGCCACAATACACAAACTAGATTGTCTCTGCAACAGACTTAGGAAACGAGCAATATCTACAAATTTCTAAATTTTACCAACTTGTGAACATCAATACATCCATTGCTTAAAATAAGAAAGCTCTTAAAATGACTTTGGCTCATGTTACCTAAAAAATTGACTATTATATGATTATTCTCACTTCCTAGGTCTCCTTCAAACATAAATAGAACTTATAAATTTAGGTAATTTCAATTTATATGGTTTATCGGATAGAATGGTTACCAAAATCACTATTTATAGAGTTTATCTGAACAGATGGTGACTAGAAACTCAAGTACCTCCAAGTCAAGTACCAAACTCTCAAAGGGTACAATGTGTTTATATCTGATATTATAATTATAGAATTTATTAACTAAAGTTGATAGGAGCTATGATAGGTTTGAAACTCAAATAACAAAATACAGATCAAAAGCACCAAGGTAATGGGGTTAAAAGCACCAAGGTAATGGGATTACATCCACAGTCACGGACGTTTTCCTCAACCAAATACAAATTCAAATTATTAAAGAAAGTTTTTAAAGTATGAAGGCTTTTGCAGTTGGACATTTTGTTCATGATTTTTTTTTAATTGTTGTATAAAGGATTTTTGAACTTTTTTAACGGCAGGTTTTGAATAAATTCATTACTAATTATCAAAAAAATAAACTTAATAATTAATTTTTTTAAAGTAAAAATTAAGAGAAAAACCCCTTTCTAACAAACCAAATCTCTCTAAATCCTTAAAAAACACATATAAAATATTATGCCTCGTCTAATTGTGCTAATTTTTTTTGGTTTTTTTTCGAGAATATTTTCTAGTCAATTTTGTTCAAAATTTGGTAGGAATTTGTTGGAATTGTAGGTTTGATATCTGTAGGTTGCACAATCGGAGTGCTCCAGGGATGGGATTTCTCAAGGCACTGAATCTATTAATATAATTTAAACAACTAAAAGTTACAACCTCGCTGATATTTTTTTTTGACTAACAATGAGAAAAACTATCATAACTCAGTTGTCAAACCGACAGCAATCACTGACTGCTATCTACGAATGCAGGTTGACTCATCATCATTATTCAAGGAAAACCACACCACCTGGAATTACCTGCTAGTGTTATCTAAAGGGGCAAACTTTCACTCCTCCCAGAGGCCTGTGTCTTGGGCTGTTATCCTGTTTCCTTATGTTTGAAGAAGATGAACCTTAACCACGCAGAAGTAGAGTTTTAAGGCATACTCTAGGCCGAACTCCATGTGCATTAGTTACTCATCATTGTTATTCTACGTTTTTGTGTTTTTTTTCTTGCTTGAATATGGAAATACAATTATCAGTCAGGGCAATACAATTATCAGTACAATACAACTAACTGATAATTGTATTCCCAGATTCCAGACAAAAAAACAGAAAAAAGCGTAGAATAATTAAACGGAGTTGTCTATAATGCGACTTTTTGGAGATTCCGGTGACGGAATCCGGCGGAGGAAATTGAGATTAAATCTTGATTTGTTGCAGTTAAAATGGTTTTTTAACTGCATATTTGGATTCAGCACCCTAAAAAACCCCTAGGGCACTTTGATTGTGCAGAAACTAGCTATCAAACTTGCGATTCCAATAAATTACTGCCGGCTTTGGACCGGAGAAATCCACCGGAAAGGCTTCCAAAAAATCTCATTATAGACAACTGCTAATTAAACTGTACCCAAAATATGATTATCTTACTTACAAAGTAACTGACACATATAAGTCCCGAGGATATGGTTCAACGGTTATGTGGGGAGGTTTGGTCTCCACATGGATTGTGGTCCAATCCCAAGCAAGACTATGTATGCTTGAGAGTGGTTCGATGCATGACAAGACTATATATACCTGAGAACTGCTCCATGCACGATTTCTTCAGGTAAAAAAAAAATGTAACCTCATGGAGTTTAAAACATAATACTGCATAATAATGAAGATAAACCCCATCCAATTGACAAAGTCTTCTTGCATGAAAAAGTGTAAGAATCGAATCTCTTTGTCCCCATTAAAATAGAGTTCACCTCCAGGTTTCATTACTGTTAGTCCATGGCCACAAGGAACCGTGCATATGCAAGATAAAAACATCACTTATCTATTTTTTTGGTTAGATGCATCTAACTCTAATTAATTCGAGTAGTTTATGTAATCACTGAAGAGTTTCAGTGTACGTACTTTTTCCTTGAATTTTACCAATTGCCTCACATAAAAAATTGAGGGTACAAACCATATGTTTGATAAAATGCCAAAGTAAAGCTGCACAAAAACTGTTTTACAAAACGCTAGAATGACAAATAACCCTGCGAACATACCTTATCTATTTGGATGAATTTAAAGATACCTACAATCTGAAGCCAAATGGTTTCAGAGTATGAACTTTGAAGTCTAAATTATTAGGTAGCTGGGCTTCAATGGTAGGATTTTGTTTTTTTTGGTCAGTTCTACATGGGTGAGGATACATTATACTCGATCGAAGATCACTGGTAAATTCTTTGTTATACTGATAAATGGAGTGATATTTCTTGAACAAAATCATGAACTAGGGTCAACTGGGAAGTTATTCCCATCAACAATGGTTTCCAAATGTTTCATGATAACCACACTATCTTTCCTCGCACATCCGGTTTTTCTGGCAGGCTTTTGCTCTGCATCTCGCAGCTCTAATGTTAACAATGCAGATCTGCAGTCTCGCCATTTTCAAATTGGGATTTGAAGATGGGGAGTTATGAGGTTTGTGAGCAATATGATTCGACCCAGATCGTTCAAATTGAAATCTGAGCAACAGAAATAGCAATTCGAGCATTTCTTAGTTGGCGAAATACCGATGAACGTCACTGCAAATGGGGCAATTTGAATTTTGTGTATCAAGCTTTCTTAAGATTGTGGGATAATGGACACTCAACCCACCCCTCTTTCGATGGCCTTTCTGGTAAGGTTTGTAGTACTCAAATGTCAACGAAGGGTATCTGCACTTCACCATCTTCAAACTGTGACTAAAGGGGTTCATGAAAAATCCCAACGGATGCAGATCATTCGAATTGTGATGTAAATAACGAAAATTGTACTCGGACTACTTACTGGTTTGTTGGATAATTGACTCAGAGCCCCGACCCTTGTAGGTTAACGGGAGGACATAACGTGTAGGCATCGAACATGGGGTGAGAGATGGACAAGCATATCAATTTTCGTGAAGGATAGAGCATCCCATGTAATTCCTAATTGGGCAGTGACAAAAGACTTTCGAGGATACACAAAGGCCACTCCAAAGAACAATGAGAACAGTGAGGGTTGATAACCTAATGTAGGAATTTAAAAAAAAACAAAAAGAGTGAAAACATAATCATAAATGTTTTAATAAAAAACATAGATGCAAAAGGGTGAGATGATGATGTTTATTTTCATTAATGGATTTGCAATTAGAAGTATTGGAAGGTGTTATTTGTGATAAGTTAGAAAAAAGGAAAGTAAGGAAAAAAATAATAGATATTTAATGGGAAATTAGTGAGAACTTCAAGTGTGATAGTGGAGGGCAAGTGTAACATAAAAGTTATGGTAAGATAGAGAAAGTATATGACATAACAAGGTGAGAAAATTTAAGGATGGTAGCAATTTGATGGAACTAATGATAACTACAATATGGTTGACTTTGAGTAATGGTGATTATTGAAACAAGCAAGGGTTAATAATGATAATTTGGTATATATTTGTGATAAGGAAACAAAAAATAGTTCAAGCTGCCTATGGATTTACTTAAGACTGTATTGGATAATATGCTTGTTATGAGCACAAAGTATCCCATACTTTGCATATATTGCATTAACATTTTGATGAGCTAAAGAGAAGGGTTATTATGAACCTTGCGACTAACATCACATCATGTATTTTTGTATTGGTTCTTTATTTTCATTCATCTTCTTTTCTATTTCTTCCTTATTCTCATTCATCTTATTTTCTATTCCTTCCTTACTTTCATTCATTCTCTTTTCTACTTATTCCTCATTTTCATTATTCTTCTTTTCTATTACTTCCTTATTTTCGTTCATCTTATTTTCTATTCCTTCCTTATTTTCATTCATCCTCTTTTCTATTTATTCCTCATTTTCATTAATCTTCTTTTCTATTACTTCCTTATTTTCATTCATCTTATTTTCTATTTCTTCCTTATTTTCATTCATCTTCCTTTTCATTTCTTTTTAATTTTTTCTTGAGAACATGATAAATACACATTTTCAACATATTGCCATCCATTTCATTAACTTTATTCTCTAATTAAGATAACCTAAATTCTAAGTCTTCACTTTCATCACGAGTCAAGGATGAGCCCTTAGTATATTTAATTAGTGTAGTAGCATTATTTGGCGTTGTGTTGGAAAATGATAATGGTACTCCTCTTTATCACAACTTTTAGTCTCCAAAAAAGATGGGATCTTCTAATCAACAATTAAGTCACTTGTAACTTACGTACATTTAAATCTCGGTAAATATTTGAATGGTTGAAGTTTTTCTTGATTTATCTCTGAGATTTGAGTCCTTTGAGGGTTGAAACTTTGATTTGTAATACTCTAATATGAATCTTCTACAATTCCACAAGTGTGACCATAATTTAGTTTTTTAAGTGGAAGTTATAGAAACATTCCCAAAACTTGCTAATTTTTGGTCACTTCCCATAAGTAAACTTGTATAGTGTTCCATGAGTCCAGTACTTCAAATATAATTTTGAAATTTGTACTTGAGGTACTTCTATGTGTCTCCTAAAACCCCTAAAAATTTAACAATATGAAAATTCACAAAAAAGATATAGCAAAAAAACCAAACTGACCCGTTTAAAATTTATTTCAGGATTGTTCATGAACCATAACTTCCACAACGTATAACTCAAAACACATAGTGAACCAAACTATAAAATTTAAATTGGTTGTTCCTTGAGATTTCTCCTTAATATGATCCAATTTTCATTTTCTGAAACCTCACAAGAAAAAAGTTATTGTGAAAATTCCAATATGATAGGTTTGAAATTGATCTCAGGAGAATTTAGGAACCCAAACTTCCTAAGAGTATATATCTAAAATTATAGTGAACCAAGGTTTGGAATTTGAACCATATGCTCACCACGATTTTTCCTCAATGTGGACCAAGTTTCATAATTTGAAACCTCCCAAAAGAAAGGTTATAACGAAAATGCCAAATTAACCTGTTTGACACTTATTTTAGGAGCGTTCAGGAACCCCAACTTCCTTGGAGCGTATCTCCAAAACTATATCAAACCAAGATCTGAAACTTGAACCAAATATATCAATATTTTTGCTCAAATATTTTCCAAGTTTCACTATTCTAAAACTCCCAAAAAAAGGTTAGAAAAAATGCCACAATGACCTATTTGAATTAGAAAAACCCTAAGATCATGAGATTTGGTACCAAATGGTATTAACCTATAAGAAACCAATATTTATAGTCCTCTTTGAGGGGGAAACCTCCTTTTACAATGTAAAAGACAATATTTGGTGATTCTAAGACTAGGTATCCTTAGTGTATATATAGGAGACAAATAAATTATAATAAAATGGGACCACGAGGTGTTCTATCCTACATAACAATATAAATGTAATGACTCGATATCTAGGGCTTAATAAGGGGTTTTAGGGTTAACATGGAGCTTATATAGGGCTTAACAGTAACGAGGGCTGACATGGTATCCTCTTGAGTTATGGTGGTCAATCACGATAGGTCAACTTCCAAGAGGGATAACTTTTGCATCTAAAGTTTGATTGATGTGATTTTTACATTGTTAGAAAGGTATTTGAGTGTATAAAAATATCATAGTGTTTAGTGCTTACGTGGAAAAATTTTACCCTTAAAAAATGCCATTTAAGGCCCCAAACTAGCCCTAGATTGTTTCAGATCCTAATCCTCCAAACTGGGTACTACTAATAAAACCATTCATGTAAGCTGATTCCTTCAATTTTTCTACTTTGAAAGCATCAATATTGATGAAAAATTATATAATGATTCAATTTGGATCATAACTCCCCATTTCTAGAGGCTTTTGGCCCCAAAATGTTTTAGTGAATGAGGTGAGTAAATCTTCCCTCTATCTTCTCCCTGGAGTATGATTAACCTTACCTAGAACCTATCCTTTCAACCCAATCATCCAAAGGTCATGCTATGCCTATCTTATAGTTCTATACCTCTTCTACAAAAATTGTGTCGTAAGTCAACTTTGCCTAAGCATCTTGTCCTAAATCTTGTATGAAAGGTGGGACCTCATGCTCCACTTCCCTCTTTAGTGGTAGCCCTTTAGGCTCTTGGAACACTACTCTATATGCTTGTGAAAATTATTCTAGTTATTGTCACTATTCCTTAGTGCACCCATCCAAGGATGCCTCTGCTCTCATTGACTATTTTATAGACTGAATTTCTCTTAAAAATTGTAATGACCCATCTTGAATTGTAGATAGAATAAAAGTATTAGCATGCATATGATAACTACATATGCATACATCGCATGCACTGCACTAGTATACATACTAATTGATTATAAATATTCAATAATACAACACTCCTTTATTTAGGAATTCCATCCTTACTCATCACCACACATATTGCTCATTACGTCGTAATTAATAAACAATATTCTGATCTCAATATAATATCAATTTATTAATTTAAACTATAAAATAAATATGGTTATAAAAATAATTATAACACCTTAAAAAATGTTATAAATATATTAAATATGGGTTATATACATTACAAATTATATCAATATAAAATATATATATAAATTATATCAATAAAATATATTAAAATAACAGAACATACCTTAGATCGGTATATACCATGGGCAAAGGGAATTATATAATAATACACTAACACTATATCATATAATTGAACACAAGTGCACATGTCAACACACAACGCTATTTGTGAAGTCATACTACACTTAATGGAGAATATTTGAGGTGTCACCATGGAATGTGGCGGAAATATCCACTGAAAAATCATGGAGAAACTGGCGATTGCATAGAGGGAGTATTTACAAGGATGATTGGGTAGAATTTGGAAAAAGAGGAAATGCGAAACCTTGGCCAGGAAAGCCGAAAATAGTTTTGTTGTTGTTGTTGTGAAATAGTGAGGAGTGTAATAGAGGCAGAGCCATAGTGGAAGAAGGAATCTGTGGGATTGAATTAGGCGTGAAATTATAATTTGAGCATTGTTCTTGGGGTTTTGGGCATGGGGACCAAAATTCTTCAAATTTTGAACTCTTCTAGATTTGGGAACCAAATAGGTTGCTCCGAGATAGGCAAGGAGGATTCAGTCAGTTTAGTAGCAGGAGCAGATTCATAGCAACATCGTCCTGGGATTGACTTCAAATGGGATATGCAGGTATGTATTTGCATTAAGTTGGTTAATTAGGTTAAATTTTGATTGTCATGTTATTGGTAAAATTTATGCCCTATGAAAATGGTAATACATACTTCTTGCTAGAACTAATCAATTTATTGGGCCGTTAGTTGACACTTTCCATTAAAATTTTAGACTTGCCCTTGTGCGCATTGATGATGAATGATTTTTTATCCTAGATGAGGTGATATTGGTTGGCTCTTCACATGAAGATTACATCCTGCATGTACATATAAGTACTCCCATACACAACTCCTCCATTATGCAACCCAGTGTCCTAGGAAGAAGAATAAGGGAGAGGCTTCTGACTCCAAGGCAACGCCGGCTAAGGCGAAGAAGGAAGTGGAGACTGATGATGACTATCCCATGAGCGCTCATACACCTTTAGAGAAGAGGTGGGGTGACATTGAGCTGTAGTCAGGAAGACTACAGGAGATGCGGGGACAGGATACTTGAAGTACCCAAACTCTTGGATCATATCTGGCTACGGGAGCCCCAAGTGATAGTAGCAGGATGACGGATGTCGGTAGAAGCAAGATGTGGATGGAGCAACAGAACAGTGTTAGAGTGCAGGGATCTGTAACAGCGCAGTAGGGGTTGGAGCAGTGCGAGAGGCACAGAGGAGGTTGCAACAGTGGAGGAAGGCACAAAGGTGTTTGCAGTAATGCGAGAGGCACAAAGTTGTTGTTGCAGTGCAGAGGCAGCAAAGGGAGCATAGGATATTAGCAGAGGGAGCTTCAACATCAGGAGGGTTTCTAGCTTGACAAGGATGTCAGTAGTTGGGTAGATCAGTTACCAACGTCTCAGTAACTGAGTTGCAGTGCAGCAGTAGCAGTGGTAGTGCTATGGGCAACACAATGCAAGATGATGAGAGAGGGCTACAATGTAGATGCAATGTTGGGAGAAAGGACCAATAGTAGCACGAATACAAAGGGAGCTGTTGTACAAATGTAGCAGTGGAAGTGGCAGAGCCATGGGCAACAATACAGGAGGTAGCAGTGCAGAGAATGTTGGGCAGCAGGCCAAGCATCAACACAGGTACCGGTGCTGGATTATCAGGGTGATGTTCAGTAGTGGAGCATTACTAGAGCACATTCCTCGCTAATAGGGAGTGTTGATTTGGGGTAGCATCGGATGTGATCTAGCCATGAAAATTGATGGAGAGGCTAAAGCACATGAGATCTCGAAGACCTAGAAATGGTTTGGGGAATTTCCACCCGGTTAGAGAGATATTAAAATAATTAATATTTTTAATGGGTTCCTAAGTCTAAACTTAGAAAAATAAAAACATTAATGGGTATTAATATAAAACTGGGTTAGATGGTTCTAAATGACATGGATCAAGCCAAATATAATCTTAGCCGTTCATTAGAGATTTAATCTCGGCCGTTGAAGACTCAATAGAAAAAGTATAAGAGGAGGCTTGAGGGTCAGTTGGAGATACACCAAGATTGATCAGTCAGTTCGATTTTCTGGAGCGGGGTTTGCTAAGAAAATTCGAACAAGTGATCTGAATTGCAACGAGGGGCAGTGAGTGCATAGTAGAGAGGTAGAGATAGTGCCGAAGGATTAGTGCAGAGGCAAAGGAGGCTACACAAAGCCAACAAGAGCCACGCAGAGGGCTAGAGTGATTGCACAAAGGACCAGAGGGCCTATGTTGCTGATGCAGAAGGCCAACGTAGAGCATTAGAACGCTGACACAGAGCTTCAGAAAGGCGTTGGAAAGTTTTTCATGGAGCAGACTTGCCGAATATCTGCTTCCGAAGAGAGGTATTATTGTCAGATTGATTTCTCTGTTGGGCGAGCTAGTTTGGCACCCAGTTGTGCTCAAGAAAAATGCTTAATAATAAAACCCTCAAAACTGCTGCACCGATTTTCCAAGTTGGGTTTTTCCGGGGACGATTGTCCAAAATAACAGTGTCCCTTGTGTGTTTGTCTATTTCTTTCAGTTGATGATCTGTAGATGGTTGAGACTGCATTTGTGTTTATTTTTAGTATTTATATGGTTAAATAACTTTTTAAGAAATTAGACAAGTAGGTGAAATAAACCAGATAGTACAAGAAGAATTTTTAATGGGTTAGACTTAGAAATTTCAACACCAACCCCTAGTAGATGTTTTATAGAGCCCTCTTAACTCATCTTGGCACAAAGAGAGCTCAACACAAGCCTTAAAGAGGCCCACACAACAATGACATCAACATTTCAACCATTTTGTGGGTTTATCTCTATGATTTTTCATTCGCTGTGGTTTTCTTGTAACCACAATTAGTTTTTCCCTCCATTTGACAACTAAGGGGAGATTCTAAGCTAAAATTAGACTTTATAGATTGTGTATAAATAGATGAGATTTCATTTGAGCTTCTCATTATCATCACACTTGGATTCAATCTCTTGAGAAGAACTCACACTTATTTCTTTGGCTATTGGAAAATCTTTTGGATGCATTTTGACATTTGGAGCTAGTTCAATTTTGTCTTTAGATCTATTTCTTGGATGATAGATGGATATATTGCATGTCATCTTGTAACTGCTTTATGTTTATGGAAATTTTCTCTTGGATTTGTCTAATGTTTATGCTTCTAGAATATACTAATTGTGCCCTAATTATTGAAAATTAATTCTTGAAAAGGCTTTCTAGTTGAGAATTGCATATGTCATTCAATGTATGACATGTAATGAATGTTTCTAGTGGAAGAAATTGTTTAAAATCTCCTTGAAACTCCATTATCTCTTGAAGTGGGTAAATGTTTAGAATTGATACCCAGGGCATCAATTCTAGGCCTCTTGAATATGTTGTAGCTCATCTTAAGCTTCCTAAGACTCCATATGCCCTAAAAACAAGGAACTCATCCAAGTCCTTCATGTTCAAACTTAATTTTCCTCCATAAATTCACCTCTCTAAATTTAGGTCTCTTAAGGTAGGACAACTATCTACGACTTAGAGCGAATTTATTAGGGGTAGGTTTAGTGGGAGTCTTGGAACCTAAACATCAAGCCTAGATTTTTGACTACTTGACTTCAATGTTTGGTGGGCATCCACTTGAATTTCGTCCATAAAATGTCTTTCCCTAGGCACTTCCCTAAGAGGGAAAACCTAGCTAGTTTTTCCTCAACTTGGGGACTTCTTTGAGGGTTGTATGAACTTAGTACTTGGTGAAGTATATCACAAGAAGCCCTTTCTCCTTATTCCCTTGATCTTGAAAATACCTTCATCCACGATAATTCACGAAACCCTAGGTCTTGCACAATTCATCTCTAGGTCTCTTATATGGACAAAATCACCTTTTGAGGCATTATACCATAATCCCAAGCTTTCCTTGAGACGTACTAATACATCACCTCACACCTTGAAGCCTAGAATATCTATTAAAGGCTATTATTATTCTACTGAGACTCCTCCCATAGGTGAAAGTTCGTAAAGAGCAAGGGACCTTGGTCGTGGTGACAAAGGGCCATTGTCCCATTGTTAACACTTAGTCTAGCTTTGTGTCTTATAGAGTTTCCCTCTCCAAGGCTTGTTAGATTTTGTGGTAACAAGACCAAGGGACAATAATAAGGTGTGGCCCAATGTCACCACAATGGCCACTACCTCCTACTCTTTTGTGGACTTTCACCATTAGGGAGGCTTCCCTTTAAATAGGTCACCTAAGGATATATCAAGTTCAAGGATCAAGGTGACAATAAGAGTTTATAGAGGGCAAATTTCCCTAAGAACATGGCTCAAAAAGTGTAGGGCAATTTGCATCCTCTAATAAGGCCTAGTTAGGGCACAAATGATCTAGGGCTTGAGAAATCCAAATGGATTAACCTAAAATCAAGAGGCTGAAAAGTGGCTTCCAACCAATGAATATTTGCAACCAATGGAACAAAAAGTATTCAAGAAGCCCCAAGTTGAAGCTTAGGGAAAACTAGGGCTTTTCTAGGGCAAGATCTATCTATGGAAAATGAATTTAGCTTTTAAATGGGTGGATTAGCCACTAATGGGGTGATTTTAAGGAAACCAACACTCCTTTCAATGTTGAATCCTTCCACAAGCCCAAAGCTTCAACCCTATCCCAACTTGTGCCTTAGCATTAGCTTGCAACTTATCTTTGAGGGGCCAAAAATTAGAATAAACATAGTTAATGATCAAACGAGAAAATGACCTAGTACCTGTTTTATGAGGTAGCAAAAAATCACCCAATTTTGAAAAGTGGTGATTAAGAATACACCTTTTTTTTGAAGCATATTTTTGGAACTTCAAATTTTTTTATGTATCAAGTATGAACCCTTTTTTTGTTAGTGATTTTCATCTTGATTTTGAAAAACGCTAATGCAACATCAACCCTTTTTGTTTAGAGGACTTATTTTTTACATTTTAAATTTTCTAATGTATTAAGTGTGGATATTTTTTTAAATGTTTGTGATTTTCATGTTGGTAATAAAACATAAAAAAATAATAAAAAAACATGACAAAAAAATCCAAATATAAAAAATATATAAAAAACCATAAAAAAATGTAAAAAAAAAGCAAAATTAACTTGTAAAAATAAAAAATAAAAAACAAAATAAATAAATAAATAAAAAATAGCAAAAAATAAATAAAAAAAGGAAAATATTTCAAAACCCATATAATTTAAGGGAAAGATGGCATCGATACTCTGTGCTATAGGGCCTCAGGGTCTAGGGTAAGCCCTCATGGGACATTCTACAGTCGCTATCCCTCCTCGTCCATTACTTACCTGCAGAGTTTCTCACCGTTACGGTGTGCGGATAGGCTTCTACCCCTTCGATCGACCGTTACTGCTCCATTGACTCCGTTCGCCGATGTCGGAATGGACTGGGAAGCTGTCGACTATTCAGTCGACCCAAATCCCTACGATGAGATTTGGATGCGTCCACACACCTTGTTAGGTTGTAGCTCATTTTGTTCGCTGCCTTTCTTGCAGTCTACATAGATACCTATCATGAACCTCCCTGGGCCATCTGTGCCCTACTTGCTGGAATCAATCGCTTTGGATGCATCTTCTGGTTTGGATTGTCCCCTGTTTTCTCCTGCAACTCTCAATCTCATCGCGACCTGCATCCCTCCCTCTCCCTGATCTCCCTCACCGATTCGCTCCTTTCGACACCACCTCATCTATCAGAATCACTCAGTCAGGGCTTTCCTCCCCCCACTTCACTCCTCCGGCTAGCACTCCAAACCCTAACCCTAACTGTCCACCACTCAACTTCCCCATACCCTCGGGTTGCTTTAGTATACCTGTCCCTAACCCCAAGAGCTCTTCTCAATCTCTGCAGGCGGCATATCAGGGTAGTAGGGGTCCCTTCCGGGACCACCCGCTGACTCCTCGGTCCAACAAAGTAAAGAAAGGGAAGCGCGTCAAGGCGACAAACAAGGATGTCAACCTCACGCTGGGGGAAGAACTCAAGATGGGAGAGGTGGTGGATACGACCTACAGGGTTTTGGTGGGTCGAGTCAGAGGGCGAACCTACACTGCGGAGCGTCTTCAACTATGGATTATGGAAATATGGGGTTCCCTTCTTAAAGAACTGCCCTCGATTACTGTTCTCACTCGCGGGTGGTTTGCTCTCAACTTCCACAGGGAGGAATATACAGATTGGATCCTCTTGCGATATTGGCATATAGAACTTGCCCCGGTGCTGCTTAAACGATGGAGCCCCCTTTTCAATCCAGAAAGGGAATAGCTTGGTTGTTAGGATATTCCGACACGTAGGAATAGTTAAGTATAACTTGGTCTAGTATAGAGTTAGGTAAAGTGTGTTTCTTTACTATGTACATTTGTAACTTACAATCCGACGGTCACGATATGTAGTGATCCGACGGTTCATTCTCTCCTCGGTATTACCGACACTTGATCCGTGGCTTCACACCCGATTGGTCCATGAATTCTATTTAAAGCGCATGGAGGGTCATTTGTAGGTTAACCGTGCATGAGAGAAGCTTATGTAAATTTTCATTCTTTTATTAATAAATTGCCTGTAGTAGCCACGTTGGCACAGGCCGTGGACTGTTTCCCTCTTTGAGGGTTTTAACTACGTCAAAATACTGGTGTATTGATCTGTGATATGTTTGTGAGCGGTGTCCTTTTGGTGTTCTGTCTAAGGAACTTACCCTGTAAATTCCTACAATTATTCCACGAAAGCTATTAACCAACAACTTATCAAATAAGATTAGCAGAATATTAAGAACAATACTACCATAAAATACTGGAGAGGAACACTGCCATCAAATAAAACTTCAAAGACTTTGCGTTGTTATTATTCTAGAAAAAGATTACAAGAGAGCTTCAAGAGCTAGTATACGATTCAATGATCGAATCCTTTTGAATGACAAATGGCCTCTAATTTATAGGTTAATTCCCTAACGGCTAGTTGACTTGATCCCCATCAAAGTAATCTCGACCGTTGATAAAGATTTAATTATCTTTTAATCTTCTCCATCGAAATTATTTTATTTTTGAGGAAAATTTGAATGTTTCATTTAATTCAATTTTAATCAACTCAAAATTAATTATTTTGAATTGATTTCCTCAAAAAATTGGCTTTGACTTAACTACCAAGGTCCAAAGATTCAAAATCTCTTGAAATTTTCAATATTCCTTTGGTTGGAGACCTCCAAAAATTAATTCTTCTAGAACACACAAATTTTTTAATTTGGAGAAATAATTTTTCCTAGGACTTAAAATTAATTAAATTTCTGGTTTAGGATTTTAATTTATTTTTTGCCAGAAAATTTAGTTAATTGATTCATGAATGTATTAATAATTTTTTCAACCCTCAAATATTTTAGCCATAGTGTCTAAATATTAGGGACCATGCACTAAAATATTTTTTTACATCAAGGTATTACAATTTAATATATGAAGGGGGAACCCCTGATTGTTATAGACCCTCAATTATCAAACCCCATTCTGCGACTCCACATGATCTAGTAAACCAAGTAATTTGTAATAAAGCAATTTAGTCAATTAGCTTAAATTACTCCCAAATTACTTTTACAGAGACTCGACTAGAACACTAGGACTTACCTAAAATCTAGATGACAAAATCCACCCTAGCTTTGGGGTGACGCTGGAGAGAAAAACTCTGTTGATCATCCGTGTTTAGAAACACATGAATTGATGAGACGAAAAAACCTCCTAGGATAGAAATTGTTACCAAAAAAGTAGGATTACCTAGGTTGTTACATACATAGATGGTCTTACTAAGATCATTTACATTATAAACTTGCAGAACGGGTTTACAACTTTTACAAAATGATGATTGAAGATGATGATGAAATCTGGATATTCTTCACTGCCCGAGCATGATGGAATTTTGTTGCGAAAATGTACATTGCTATAGGGTAGTTGACACGGAGTGGTCAACAAGGCTCAAAAGGTTTGATTTGTAGGTGATAACATCATTGCAAAATTGTGGCAAGCTTGGACAAACAAATCTTCAAGGCCTTGGGCTCAGGGTTTGCTCTTTAAACCCTAATTTTTCACTATTTTTTTACCACTATAATTTTTATTTTATAATGGTGATATAAGTGCCCTAAAACACATTAAGTTGGTCAAACTATTCTAAAATTTCAAAATTTATTTTTCTAGAAATTTGGCCATTTGGGCATTGGTTATCTAGCTTAGATTTGAATTTTTGCTTGCTGGAATTTTACTGCATAACTGAATATATCAGATCTATTTTTTTAAAAGGCTCAAAAACTCTATTTCTTCAGTTTTGACAAATTTTCCAAGTTTTGGGTTAAATTTGGCTCTTGTTGTGGCATAGCTAACTCACTGATTTTATAATCTAATCACTGCTGTAACAAATTTTTCAGATCTGATATTTTCTAAATATCACACCTAAAGGTCCTAAAAAATCAAAATTTTCAGTTTGGCAAGCTAATTTTAAGTATTGGACATGTTTTGGTATTTATTGTAACATTGACATACCACTATTCACACACTTTTTTAGTGTTGTAATAAATGAATTAGATCTGAAAATTTTCTGAATACTGCATATTAAAGTGGGCTAAACTCATTGGCTAATCATTGGAGAATTGTTTGTTTCATTTGCTTCTAAATTTCATGATTTGAAGTGATTTTCTTACTGCTGTCATAAGACTAGTAATTGCTGAAATTTCTTTATTGTTAATTTCAGATATTTGAAATCTAACGTTCGCTTGTCTTGTTTTAAGCTACAAGAATTTCCAAATTTTACACTTAAAACATTCATACAATTAAGCTCTAAATTGTTGATCTTGACGATGGTATAAGCTACTTTGGGATTTGAAATCTAATTGGCATTGTGATAAGAACATTTTGAATACTTGTGATTGGCATCTTGTGGTCATTTACTAATTAACAATTGGATAATTTGTCCTTGGTATCTTGTGGATTGATTCATTGACACTTGTATCCTTAAGCACTTGGTTTGTTTTAATATTGTCTTTTAAATTTTGTTAAGTACTCTTGTCATTAAGGGTTAATCACAATTTAAGTACTTAAACACTTAACCAATTTTAACTCAAGTGACTTCACTCATAATCATCGCATAAGCATTCTAGTCTTAGCTTTTCCCTTAATAACTTACCTCCAAGCATAAGCTTGGTTGATAAACTCCTAGGACAACCCTCTCTCATCTAGTTTGAGGGATTCAACTCTTCTTAGTGGTTAACACACTGACCTTGTAGTCAAAGCCATAGTCTCTACATTGCTGAAGGCACTGGGTGGTTGGAACACAAGGGGAGGTATTATTAATCAGACCACTGTCTACTTCGCGTTGGCTTTCATCTTACAATCTACTCTGAAAGTTGTTTCTCAAAATAGTTAAGATAAAGGTTCCATTTAGACTAGGCATATAATCTAAAATTAACCAAGATCCTTGCATCACATTTGATTGTAGTAGTTGCATCTCATATAGGTTAGTTAATCCTATAAGCAATTGTTGTCCATCTAGTTACCCGGTCATAATTTATAATAAGCAAGAACTTTTGACTCCATAATGTTAGTTTTGTAGTATCAGATGTGTTATAGCCTTGAAATTTTGTGGAGAGGATAAAATACATAAGATCTCCAAAACCTATAGATTATTTCTGGAAATTCTGCCTAGAAATAACTTAATTAGATTATTAACCAATTTTTAAATATTTCCTAAGTCTAAACTTAGGGAATATGGTTAATTAATCAAAATTAATCAAGTCAAGGTGTAAATGATCTAGAAACTCACATGGATCGACTTCAAGATGATTCTAGCCATCGATTAATATTTAATCTTGGATGTTGGGGTCCCAACAAAGGATTATAAGAAGAAATTGATGGGCACTTGGAGAAAACACTTGAGCAGTTCAATTTCATGAGCAGCTCAATTTCCTAAGTAGCAACAGTTAGTTGTCGGAGAGAGAGCTAGTGAGATCGAAGCAGTGAGAGTGGGGCAGAGACAGTGAAGCCGGAGGAAGGTTTCTAGATCTGGTGAGTGCATTTGCAAAGAAGCAGAAGAGCCATAGGGAGGCTAATGTCGGGGCAACACAGAAGCCTCTAGAGGCAGTTTCGATATTGTTAGGGAAAGACGAAGTTCAGTGCTAGAAGCTAGACATAGGTTCTGAAGGCCAAGACAGACATTTTCCCAAACAGCAGCAGACTAGACGGCATGAGGAAAAGTTGGTTCGAACTGAGTGCAGAAGGGACTACGCTAGTGTGACGCAGTAACTAGGTAGAGCTAGTTTGGACAACTCACCTGGAGCTGAGGTTAGAGGCCGGATTTGCCTGTGGAGTGAGGAAATTTCCTCACTAAATATTTTTCCAGTATTTCTCTGTAGGTTTGCTAGTTTCGATATCCAGTTGTACTCAGATTATTTCACTGCTGCTTAATATTAAAAATTAAAACCCTTAGTTGCTGCACCGGTTTTCCCAAGTTGGGTTTTTCCAGGGACATTTGTCCAAAAATAATTGTGTTATTTTATGTGTGTGTGCTAACATTTCTTCTAGTGTTTATTCTTCTACAATTTTATTTGTGTAGGTTGTTGTGTGAGTTATTTAGTATTTGTTGTAGCAAACAGTAAATAAATTGTTAAATTAAAATAACAATTAGGAGAATAATTTCCAGTTGCTGCAATAGGATTTCGTTGTGGAATTTTCACACATAAGGCACTAATCTCAATTCTAAATCTAATCAAATCCTTAATCTTGCTAAATTAAACCGAGTAGCTAGGCCACTCAATTGTGTCTCCCAAACAAGTTTGTTCTCAACTTGTTTTCCATCACATCATTTCCATAGGGACTACCTCCCATAGCTTGTTGTTGGGAGACAGCTAGAACGGAGTGGGCGGGGATCAAAGTGACAGCGCCACCTTGAGCAGTTGTCATGGTGCCTGTACAATTTGAGCGACAACAAGAGCCTTAACTAAAAATAAAATTCATTGCTCATGAAATCCATGAGACAAGCATTACAATATATATATATATATATATTTTTGTTGGACACCTAATCCTCTAAGGGTTGGTGTGGAAGCTGAACAACCAAAAGGAGTCTAAGGGACCACTTGGAATATGAAACCAAGGGTCACTCCTATGTATTATAAATATGTATCATTGTGAATAAGAAATGTAATCTCATGTTTATCTTTCTTATTTTGTCTATGCCATGTGTGTGTTTAACATGGTATCAGAGCAGGGGATATCCTGCGCTGCTCATTTTTGAGTCCTGTTTTCTTGTGGCCTTTTTTTTGTTGTGTTTCAGTCACCAAACCTATGCTTTGACCATTAATGTTATGTGGATCATGAATTCTGGGTGCAATCGTATTGTTGGTTGAACTTGAATTATGAGCGTACTTTATGGGAATACAAAATGTTTGAATGCATCTCTCTGCGCTAAAACCTTGATGGTCGTGGTATGCCTTGAAAACCTGTTACAAATCTTGAATTGAATGTTGTACTGGTGAATCTGAGGCGTTTAAATGTACGTTGGTCAAAATTCTACTAGTGAATTTCATATGTTTTGTGCTTCTTGTTGAATCTATATTTTAAATCCCTTGGAATCGCCCAAATCGACGGTGCATGTTGGATTGTCTAGTCCCCTGGGGTGATCAAGTCTGAAGGATATACCATGATAATCTTGTTAATTACAAGGAGACACCGGATTCCTCTCTCAGCCCACCGCCCTCAGAAACTTCTGCAAATTTGGCAGCCACTTGACTTGCTCCCTGTTAGAAGCATTTCAAAACGCTTTTGCACTACTGTGTTGTAACGCCCTATTCTACTCGGATACCACCTATATTTCTCTGCACGCCCTATATTCCGATATATCGTGTTGCAAGGAATAAACGTTGTGGGGCACGAACTCATTCTGACAACGAACAAGTAAGCGAGGACTACGGCACAAGAGGAAGAAGATAAAGAGAAACGTTGTGAATAATGTGTAAATCTCATGCAATGAAAAAGCATTGATTCTCAGTGTAGTTTGAAGGAGGGATCAAAGGCTTGAAAGGTATTACAATGCCATATTTCAGCTCCAAGGCATATTTCGGAGATGTAGGGTTGAGCATGTGTCTTGCGGGCATAATAACGACATAGATGGCCTCGAAAATAGCGATTGGCATTCCTCCAACTAGGCCTGGAGTTTCGAAAATCTTGAGAGGTTGAGAGGACAAACGACATTTTTCAATAAGGTACTGACATTGAATGAAACCTGGGGGCGAGACATAACAATTGCATACGGTATTGACAGACAACGAAATTTTGGGGAGACATAGCAGTTGTAAGAATAATCAGCAGATGTCAGTGTTGACGATGAAAATTTTCAGAAGAAGCCTCTGTAAAATGTCAGCACAGTTGGCATAGTCTAACGGTTGTTCAAGGGAAGGTATATGTATTATACGTTGTACTATATGCTGCCCAGGTTGGCCGCTCTACTAGTCCAGCACACCTCCCCTAGCAATGCTCTGCTGCGAAATTAATTGCAGATCTATGTTGTTCCTACTCGCCTCCATAGGCTAAGGTGCACCAAAGCTGGAGGCGACCTCTCATGCATAAATGGTATGCCAAATTTTTATGATTGTAGCAATGAATGGTATTATTACTATGTTACTATGATTGTTTTACTAGAGGTTGAGTTACTGCGGTTGTGTTGCTAGAGGTTGCGTTATTGTATTACTTTGATTACACTGCCTCCTTTCATCATTGTTTTTCCATCAACTTGTGATTATCGTGACTGTGTTACACTGCCTCCTCCCAATTAATACCTCCTCTATACCTCCTCTCGACTCCCGGTTGCATTGACTCTGTATCTCCTGATAACACTGCTCACCGCTTAACAATCCCTTCCTGCAACCACCATTTTCAATCACCATATTGCCATCACATTGGATGTCGTCATATCATTAATGTGTGGTGTGATTGTTGTCATATGGTTTATTGCCACTCCTTGTTATAAAATATAATTGTGGTTATATACTAGAGGGTCGAGCCCGCTTCCCACTCCCGGTTATGTAATATTGTATTACTATGGTTCCCTCTGCATATGCCACTCTCCCAACTACCGGTCTTCTCATACCACCATCACTGCATACCTGTCATATGTGGCCTCCACTCCCAATAGTTAATAACTCCTCACATACCACCTATCGTGGGTCCCAAATCTGCCATTACCTCCTCCTCCATATATCATATAGATCTTCTCCCCTCATACGTTACCTCCCACCATACGTTCTCTCCGACATATACTACCTCCCCTCTACGTGAAAGGCTTAACATAGTATCATTGATATTGCTTCTCACCCCCTCTTCAGACATGGTAATTATCAACGACATCATTTCTTGATCCTTCCTGAACTGCCAAGATCGTTCAAAGTGACACTGAATGCTCCACCTTCCACTGAAAGATCCCAACGAGTTGAAGGGAAAGCTCTTTGAGGCTATGGCAGTGATATCAAACTTAACAGAAGAGAGGAATGCTGTGAGGGCATATCAATTACAAGCACAGTGATCTATGTTATTTATTTGATTGTCACGGCTTAGTTTCCTATATATAATCACTCACCTTCTAGCATATCATGTCAAGGATATCAAACTGAAATGCAATTGAGAGAGGGACCTGTGCAGGTGAGAAGTGAGTATATGTGTGAAAGTTCATTAAAAGGAATGATAGGATTGGATCTTTTGTCGATAAAAAAAAATTAAAAAAAAAATCACTAATTTGTATGTCAAGAATATGAAAGATTATTGCATTTGTGAATCTGGAATGAAAGGATGTTTTGTAAGTAGGCTCTAGAACTGTTGACAAATTTCATTTGCAAAGAAATCGAAGATTGGCTCTTCTTTTTGAGGAGTTTGAGAAGTGCGTGCATTGAAGTAGCGAGTCATTTGCTGCATTGAAATTGGTACTGCATTGTCTACTATAGTGACTTGGTGATATTGGTATCCTGCTACTCATTTAATAGTTGCAGCTATTTATCATTTTATAGGTCAATTTGTAGCTGAAGATAACATCACTTCTCTGATTATATTCGTTTGAAATGGATCGAATAGATGATGTATTGAAACTACTGAATAATTTAATACATTCCACTGTTGATGAGATGGTTAAAATAAAAAAAAAAACCTCTCTTTCCAATATTAAAATTTGTCTCCAAAATGCACATGAGAATATTGAGTTTTTGCAACTTGAATCTCAACTATAGTAGGAAGAATTACAGAAGTGGAGTCATCATTCTGAACCTGTTTCTGTTCAGAAGATTGAAACAGACTCCCATAAGCATCAAGACAATAATGTTACAGTGGATTTAGATCTAGTGCCCAATAAAGTAGCAGAGTTACATGCAGATGCAAAAGTTCAGTTTGCACTTCCCAAGCCCATCATCAGAACTTGGGAAGAGCTTGTCCACAACAAGCAAAGAACTGGTCTTGGATATGACAAGGAGGTTTCCTTTCATATTCCATATTACTCAAAGCCCATCCAATTTCAAAGCGCTGAATTTCTTCATGACAATTCACCTTCAGCTGTTCCAGATTCTGCGCCTCTTCCATGTCAACAACAGCAGATTGTGAAATGTCAACACTGCGACTGAGTTGGCCGTATGAAAGATCACTATTTTGATCTTCATCCATGAAGCATTGTCACAAAACGAGTCATTCTTCAAACAGATGCTTCAAAAACAAACCTCCTGCAAGAACAAAGATTCATGATGGATTGCTTCTTAGCAGTGGGCATCAACAACCAAAAAGATTTTCTAGTCATATGTCAGAACTTGTTCTAGAGTATTGAACAGTCTTGCAGTTGAGTTTTCCCCATGATCTCACCTTGTATCTGACAGGGGGGTAAATGATGGTCATCTACAAGCTTCAAAGTCACATCAAGTGAGCCTGAGCCACAACCTACCATACCAGATTCAGAGTTGTAGCCAGAGACAAATATGCCCCTGATCATGCCTTCAGTTGGTGATTCCTCTTCAAAGAATTGGGGACACTTCCTCTAGCAAAAGACTTCAGCTTCTTGCCAGTTTTGAAGGAATTCGAAGAATTGCATTAAGCATTCTAGAGTTGTTGGTCATCCTTAAACCATCACAGGTTTTCACCTCCCTTTTCAGGTTGAGGTTCTCCCTTTTATGTGGGGTGAGACCTCCTTTTCATGGTTGAAGGTTTCCCTCTTCAAAACATGAGGAACACTTCCTCTAGCAAAAGACCTTAGTTTCATGCCAGACTTGGAAGAGTTCTGGGAACTGCACCAAGCATTCCAGTGTTGGTGGTCATCCTTAAACCATCGCCCTTTATACCAACATTTCAGAGAGCACATTTAGCCTAGTGTTGCCATGCATTTTTGCATATTTCGTATTACAGCTCTCTTCTTGGACTCATACATAACCCTTCAGATTAAGGGGGGAGTGTTCGACACCTAATCCTTTAAGGGTTGGTGTGGGAGCTGAACAACTAAAAGGAGTCTAGGGGACCACTTATGAAACCAAGGGTCACTCCTATGTATTATAAATATGTATCATTGTGAATAAGAACTGTAATCTTATGTTTGTCTTTCATTTTTTGTCTATGCCATGTGTGTATTTAACATTTTTCATCAATTACATAAAATCATAATTACACATGTCATTATGAAGACCGTACTTGGTTACACTTTTCAATGGGAATTCCCGCTTGGGAATCCTTCGTGCTAAACAACATCGATTGACTTGGCTAAGCAGCTCAAGAAAACTTTTTTTTAGAAGTTAAATTGTCAAAAGATGCAAATGAAGACCTCTTCTCGTTATTTATAATTGTAGGTCTCCTTTTCTCCCTTGGTGGCCCCCACTTTTTCTCACTCCTAATTCGCACCCCCTCCTCTTTTCTCTCATCCAAGAGTATGAGTTCACTTCTTGGGCTGAATTTCTCTCTCTTGTAGGCCCCATGTTCCACTAGAGCTACAATTTCCCTTTTTCCTCCCAAGTCCCAATGTTAGAATTTCCTCCTGTTCCAAAAGTCGTCTCTAATGCAGAAAATCAAAATTGGGGATATTACATAAGTGATAGACTTGTCATGGGGCAAATGGTGTTTATTTGCAAAGCCTTGCCACTCGTATTCTATCACAAGTGGCAAGCTCTTCATCTATAGAATGTAATTGGAGCACTTACAATTTCATTCACTTTGTGAAATGCAACAGGTTGGGATTGCAGAAGGTTGAGGATCGTGTATATGTTCATTCAAACCTACGCCTTGTGTTTCGTAGGAGTGAAGAATATATTAGTGGACCTCATAAAGATTGGGATGTGGAAGCAGAATGTTCAGACTTAGAGCTCTCTCTTTTTGCTCTTGATACTAGTGCTAGTGGTGATGCAAGTGGAACTACTAATATGTCATGTCCCTTCTCAAAAACATTAGTCATAGGGTGCAGCTACACATTTTTGGCACAATTTTGACTTAGGAGGACCCCACACCTAGACTTAGGAACTATGGGGTAATTTCGACTTTATTTAGCATTTAGTGGAATGTGGGGGCCACCCACATGGGGAATTCGAACTTGGCCATTCGATGTGCTTGGAGGAAAATTGAATGGGTGGATGGAGGGACCCACATGAGGCTAAGGAGGCCCACGGTAATAAAAGGAGGATCGGCTTTCATTTTTGACGATCTTCTACATTTGCAAACAAACACTCACTTAGACGCTTTGCTACTTAGCAAGTCTACGACTTGTTTAGCCACGAATCTCTCATGCGGGAGACTCAACTTCTACTTCGGGGGACCATCCGTGCCCACCCTAGGGAGGTTGTTCTACATGAGTTTCAGGGAGTCAGGGACAACAATACACTTCAGCCATCGGCGCAGAGAGGGAACTGCGTATTTGTGGGCAGCTAGAAAACATGCAGGAGGAGTTGGAGGTCAGCAAGGGGATTCATTGCTTGCTGGGAGATCGAGGAACTGAGGAGGCAATATAGTAAAGGCAGTTTTGCTGGAGTTTGCAGTCAGCTAGACCAACACATTAATCAGTCGAATTTCTGGATAGAGGGACTGCCCAAAGGTCATCCAGCAGTAGTTCGTGGGGACTTGGGGTGTAGTTGATCTTGGCCAAGAGCCATTTGGGGAGTTAGGAGTTGGATAGCACAGGAAAGCCAACATTTTGGAAGATTTTGCAGAGGGATTTGCAGTTTGTTTGGCTGGGGAGAGGCTCCAAGGGGGTCAAAAATCCAAATTCAAAACCAACTGAATTCCCTTCTGGGTTTTTTTGAGTTTTGTCCAAGGAGTCTAGGGTTAAAAGCACACAATTTTCTGGGCAGTTTTTGAGCACCTTCCAGCTAGTCGAAGTTCAGCAGGGCAATAGCTTACTAGGACAACATAGTGCAGAGTGGTGCAGCAGCTGGACAGCCTTCAGCTTAGCTATTTTCCCACCTTGGTTGGTCTTGCTTGTTCATTGGGACAAGCCAAGGTGCACCATTCCATTTCATATTGTATCTAGCCTGCAGAATTTTAATAAAATGGCTCAACAGTTCCTTATTGGCAGCGTTTTCATGGATGTTTGATGTGTGTTTATTTTTTATGTGCTGCTACACAGTTTATTTGCTTAATGTCGTTTACATTCCTACTTGGGAACAACGGGGACCAACAGAACATCACCTACCATAGGCAGAGGTACAGGAGTAGAGAAAGGGAGTTAGAAATTACTCCAGATACGAAGGATAGAGGGAAAGCAGTGGCCAGAGAGGAGGAAATGACAGAGCCCAAGAGTAGAGAGGAGATGGCTTTCGACAGCGTCTTGAGGGCCTTGAGTGACTTGGCCAAGGGGTAGAAAGACATGCTGGAAGAGATAAAGTCACAGAACAGAGAAAGGACCACGCCTAGAGGGTTTCTTTGTGGGGAAACTTCCAGGGCCTCTCAGCCTTTCAATCACCCTAACTAGCAACACAACGCCCTTCACTCAGTGTGCTGACTCGGGCTACACTACCTTCTTTCTTGCGAGTGGCACAAATCGAGCCTGTAAGGGAGGAAGATCCTCTTAGAATGGGGGATTATTTCAGAGAGTGGCAGACCATGGATGAAGACTTCAAAGAAGCCCTCTCCTTCAGAGATTACTGCAAGATCAAGCAGAGTGAGAGGAGCAAGGGGTACGGAGGACAAGGGACCCAGGACTATGAGCTACAGAGAACCATAGGGAAGATGTGTTTCCCTACTTTTGATGGCATTGCCAAGTGCACAACCAAGGCTTGGGTTGAAAAGATGGACACATACTTTCAACTCAACTGGATAACAGAGTAGGAATCCATTAAGATGGTCACGCTGCACTTGGAGGGGCAAGCCCATGATTGGTGGTTCCATGGCTTGACCACCTTAAGGCATGCCTAGATATTTTCTTATGACTTCAGCTGGAGGGTGGTGGAGCGATTTGATTAGAGGGATCCAGAGGCATATTTCAGGGAGCTAACACAACTATGCCAAACTGGCAACCCAGAGAAGCACTTTTCAGATTTTCTGCGTGTGTCAGTGATGGTCCTGGATCTATCCAAGGCAAGGAGGGTATATACCTTCATTGAGGGCTTGCTTGAGCCCCTGTGTGGACTGGTGAAGTAGCATAGACCCTCTACGTTGCAGGAAGCGGTCTTGTGTGCCAGAGATCTATAGGGGGCCAACCCCAAAACTAGAGCACCATTTCTTGCACTAACCCCTTTCCCACAGAAGGGGCATGAGACTAGGCCCCCACCATTGAGGACCACACAGGGGAGGGGGCAGTTAGATGAGGATACACTAAAGGATCTCCGAAGGAGGAAGTGGTGCTTCACATGCAGAGAGCCCTAGGCACCTAGCCATAGGTGCACTACAGGTAGAGAACACTACATTGAGGTCTTTTCTAACGGTGACAAGGAGGATGTGGTGGAGCAAGATTGTGGTGGGACAGATGGAGAGAGTCTGGCAGATAGAGGGCCACCACCACCACCTCCATAGAGAGGGACATCTCTTGCCCTAGCAGGAGGAGCCCTTGCTTCTTTATGCAAGATTCCTAAGTTTTTGACACTGATGATCAGAGGCATTGTACAAAGACAGGGGGTGTCAGTGCTGGTGGACAGTGGGGCTACCCAAAATTTCATAAATGCACAGCTAGTCCAGAGGAGGGGCCTCACCATAATAGAGTTTGAGGGCTTTTCAATCCTAGTGCTAGGTGATCGTAGCATCCAGTGCACCAAATATGTGCCCTCCTTAACCATAGTTATGGGGAACTACTCGATGACAAACCACTTCTTTGTGGTCGATTTGCCAGACACGAACGTGGTGATGGGTGTCCAGTGGCTATATTCCCTTGGGCAAGTCACGACAGATTGGAGGAAACCAGAGATGGAGTTCATTGGGCCAGATGACAAACTAGTGGTCTTGAGAGTGTAATATTCCTAATTAGCCATCGCTAATTGGAATATTCGATTTTGCTTAATTTTTGCCTTCTATAGTTATTTATGAATAAAAAGTGAGGGAAAGGGGACATGTCTCACTTTTAGAATAAAAGTCACTTCCTAGTAGCACAACGTTGTGACTTAAAGGGGAGCCAAGGGGGCCAAAAAGGGGGATGCAGAAATGGAGCCCACGCAGACACTTGAAGGGACTGCGCAGTAGGAAAGAGACACATGGCAAGAGAGGGACTGCGTTGGAGAAGGTGGGCCTTGCGATTGAGAGAGGCAAAGGCTATAAAGGAGAGAGGAGCTTCCTCATTTTGGCATTTAGTTATGTGCATTTGAGCTAGTCACTTTGACTTAGAGCACACTGGCTGTTTAGCTAGTCTGCAGCACTGTTTAGTGCATTGAGTGTCTCTGTTTGGAGATCTCACCCTTAGCCTCGGGGGACTTCGAGTGCCTACTCGGGCAAGGTATTTCCATCAGCATTTTGGCAGTAGTTCCATCAACATTTCTGGCAGGAGGATTGAGCATCTTGGAGGACTGCGCAGCACTGGGAGGGATGACGCAGTTCTTTCTGGCTTGAGGGTTTGCAGTAGGATTTGTGCTAGGAGATTGAGCAGGGGATCAGCCCTTGCATATTGGAGGGATTTGGCAGAGGTTTCAAGCAGATTTATGGAGGGTTTCACTTAGTGGTTGCGCAGAGCCTTGAGAGACTGCGCAGAACCCCAAGGGGGTGATTTTCGGGGGTCGACCATTCCAGGAAAGCTTTCTGGGTTTTTCTGGGTTTCTTGAATAGAGTCTGATTCCATAGTTTCAGCCTTTTCTGAGGAGGGGAACAACCCCAAATCCTCATTCGATTTCCAGCAGCAGCAGTAGCACGACAATTTTCCAGCCGCTGGGACGTAGATCAGTGTGAGGCCATTCCTTTGTTGTTCTGAGTGTATTTCTTCACTTGCCTTGTGCAAGTCGAGGTGCCATCTTTTTTATCACCTCCTGTACTCATTCTATTGCTCAGTATAATAAAATGGCTTAGCATTTCTTGCTACATTTCTTGAGTATTTGTTTACGTTTCATGTATACATTGTTGTTTGCTGCACTATCGTTGTTTTATCTCTGTGAGTTTTCCGGCTATTCTACCACTTGTATGTTTTTCTGGTTGGGGGTGGCTGGTATTTGAGAAATATTCCAAGAAAGGGATATTACAGAGAGGCATGCAATCTTGCCCACCTCAGACATTTTTGGCCCATAGGATGGAGGTAGATCTACGACATGGGGACATTGCATGGGCAGTTGAGTTGAGGATCTTAGAGGCTAGGGGACAGGCACAACCACCACCAGTAGACATACAGGCTTTACTGGACAGGTATGCAGTAGTGTTTGGGGACATTCCACCAAGGCAACCACCAGACAGAGGATTTGAGCACACCATTGAGCTGGAGCTAGGTGTGCAGGCAGTGATCACTACTCCTTACAGGCATCCCAAAGCCTATAAGGACAAGATAGAGAAGGCCATCTAGGAGCTGCTTGCATTGGGCCATATCAGGCTAAGTTCCAATCCTTTCGCTTCTTTAGTAGTGCTGGTGAAGAAGAAGGATGGAACCCTTCGGACATGTATTGACTATTGGGCCCTCAATCGGAACACTCTTAAGAACCGATACCCTATTCCCCTCGTTGACGAGCTGATGGATGAGCTTAGAGGAGCCAAGTACTTCTCTAAGATAGATCTGTGTTCAGGGTACCACAAGATCGGGGTGAGGGATCAGGGCATCTCGAAGACAACTTTTCGGTGCCACTATGGGCACTTTGAGTTTCTGGTCATGCCATTTGGGCTGACCAATGCTCTAGCCACATTCCAGTCATGCATGAACCATGCCTTCCAGGGACAACTGAGGAGGTTCGTGCTCTAGTGTTCTTCAGTGGCATCCTGATCTATAGCCAAACATGGGAGGGGAACCTCCAACACTTGGAGGAGGTATTACACATTCTGGAGGAGCAGTAGTTCTATGCCAAGCTCTCCAAGTGCGAGTTTGGGTTGACAAAGATGCTCTACCTAGGGCATATCATTGGAGCAGATGGTGTGATAGTTCACGAGGAGAAGATTTGGGCCATCTGGGATTGGCCAATACCCCAAGAAGTGACTACGTTGAGGGGCTTCCTGGGCATTTGCACCTATTACAGGAAGTTTCTCAAAGGGTTCTTGCAGTTGGCAGCGCCTTTGACCGACTTGACAAAGAAGGGGGCCTTCGCATGGACTGATGGAGCACAAGTTGCCTTTGATCACCTCAAGGAGGTGATGAACAGTTGCCTTGTCTTGGAATTTCCGAACTTTTCCCAGCTATTCACGGTGGAGTGTGATGCATTCGTGGTAGGAGTTGGAGCAATACTATCACAGGAGGGGCATCCCATAGCTTTCGAGAGTTGGAAGCTCCTACCGCATGAGCTGTCATATTCCACATATGACAAGGAGATGTTGGCCATTATGCATGCATTGGCTAAGTTCCACAAGTACTTGGTGGGCAACCGGTTCTGAGTGAAGACTGATCACAACAGTGTTCGACATTTCGTGGGACAACAGGGCCTCAACAAAAGGCAACAAAGATGGGTCAGCAAGGTGCAGGCCTATGATTTCAACATCGAGTATGTGCGGGGGAAGCACAATGTGGTGGCCGATGCTCTATCTCGGAGACCAGCTGGGTTATCTCTCATGAGCATCTGCCAGGATTGGAGGGCTCAATTGTTGGTGGAGTACTCCAAGGACATGAGGGCATATGAGGTATTGGAGAGGACACATGCAGATGAGCGTTACCATGTGATGGATGAGGTCATCTATTACAAGGGGCGCATTTACTTAGTGCCCAACTCGCAGTTGAGCGAGAGGATACTCTAGGTAGCTCATGATTCACCATTGCCCGGACACCAAGGGTTCTGGAAGACTTATATGATTGTTCGAGAGAGATTCACGTGGAAGGGCCTCAAGGAGGACGTGTTGCAGCACGTACGGGAGTGTGAGGCTTGTCAGCGGAACAAGGGGGAGCTAACCCACCTTGCAAGACTACTACAACCACTTCCCATTTCGAAGAGGAAATGGGAAGTATTTCAATGGATTTCATCACTGGACTCCCCACAGTACAGGGGAAGGATTCCATATACGTAGTGGTTGACAGGTTGACCAAATCTGCCCACTTCTTCGCCATCCCCACTAGGTACACGGCTGCACAGGTTGTCGAGTTGTTCTTCGAGGAGGTTTTCAGGCTACATGGGCTCCCCAAGAACATAGTGAGTGACAGAGACAGCAGATTCATGGGTGGCTTTTGGCAAGAACTCTTCATGTTGGTTGAGACATAGCTCACTCCTAGCACCAGTTATCACCCTCAGACTGATGGCTAGATGGAGAGGGTTAATCAATGGTCGGAGGGGTACCTGAGGAACTATGTGACAGGTCAGCAGAGGACGTGGATTTGGTGGTTGCATCTGGGCGAGTATTGCTACAACACTACGCACCACATATCTATTGGTATGACTCCTTTCCGTGCCCTTTATGGATATGATGCACTAACTTTTGTTGATATTGTTTTGTAGACAGCTGGGCCCTAAAGGCCAAAGACTGGGTCCAAGAGAGCCAAGATATCCTCAAGGCTCTCAAGGATAATTTGGTGACAACCCAAAATCAGCAAAAACTTTATGCAGACTGACATAGGACAGAGAGGCTCTTTGAGGAGGGGGACTTAGTATACCTTCGGCTGCAGCCTTACATACAATCTACGCTAAAACAAAAGGGGGTCGAGAAGCTACAACCACGCATCTATGGGCCCTACTGGATGACTAGGCGAGTTGGGGAGGTGGCTTATGAGTTGGAGCTGCCTCGGAGTAAAATCCACAATGTGTTTCATGTCTCATGCCTAAAGAAGGTGTTAGGGCAACAGGTGATGACAACAATTGATCTACCCCCATTGGATGATGAGGGCCATTTGGTGTTAGAACCAAAAGCCATTTTGCAGAGCAGGGAAAGGAGACTGAGGAGCAAGACCATTAGGGAGTTCTTGGTACACTTGAAGAACTTGCCTAATGAGGATGCTATTTGGGAAGGTGAGCGCATATTGGAGCACCCAGCTTTAAGGTTGCTTGAGGGCAAACAACATTTGGGAGGGGAGGACTATCATGTCCCTTCTCAAAAACATTAGTCACAGGATGCAACTACACATTTTTGGCACAATTTTGACTTAGGAGGAGGACCCCACACTTAGACATAGGAACTATGGGGCAATTTCGACTTTATTTAGCAGTTAGTGGAATGTGGGGGCCACCTAGATGGGGAATTCAAACTTGGCCATTCAATGTGCTTGGAGGGAAATCAAATGGGTGGATGGAGGGGCCCACTTGAGGCTAAGGAGGCCCAAGGTAATAAAAGAAGGATCAACTCTCATTTTTGACCATCTTCTACATTTGCAAACAAACACTCACTTGTACGCTTTGTTGCTTAGCAAGTCTACGGGTTGTTTAGCCACAAATCTCTCACGCGGGAGATTCAACCTCTACTTTGGGGGACCATTCGTGCCCGCCCTAGGGAGGCTATTCTATAGGAGTTTCAAGGAGTTAGGGACAACAATACATTTCAACCATCAATGCAGAGAAGAAACTACGTATTCCTAAGCAGCAAGAAAACATGCAAGAGGAGTTGGAGGTCAACGAGGGGATTCATTGCTTGCTGGGAGATCCGGGAACTGAGGAGGCAACATAGTAAAGGAAATTTCGCTGGAGTTTGCAGCCAGCTAGACCAACACATCAATCAGTCGAATTTCTGGACAGAGGGATTACATAGAGGCCATCTTGCAGCAATTCGTGGGGACTTGGGGAGCAGTTGATCTTGGCCAAGAGCCATTTGGGGAGCTAGGAGTTGGATAGCACACGTAAAACCAGCATTTTGGAGGAGTTTGCAGAGGGATTTGCAGGTTGTTTCCTACAAGTCGAAATTGGCAGTCGAAGCTAGGGAGAGGCTCCAAGGGGGTCGAAAATTCAAATTCAAAACCAGCTAAATTCCCTTCTGGGTTTTTATGGGTTTTGTCTAAGGAGTCTGGGGTTAAAAACACTCATTTTTTTGGGTAGTTTTTGAGCACTTTCTAGCTAGTCGAATTTCAACAGGGCGGTAGTTTACTGGGACAACGCAGTGCAGAATGGTGAAACAGTTGGGAAACCTTCATCTCAACTATTTTCCCACCTGGGATTGGTCTTGCTTGTTCATTGGGACAAGCAGAGGCGCACCATTCCATTTTATATTGTATCTAGCCTGCAGATTTTTAATAAAATGGCTCAGCGATTCCTTATTGGCAGCGTTTTCATGGATGTTTGATGTGTGTTTATTTTCTATATGCTGCTGCACAGTTTATTTGCTTAGTATCTCTTACATTCCTACTTAGGAACATTACGTAATAGAGTTTCTTTTTATGTAGAACAAGCATCTTGTTCTATTTTCGTTGATGAGGATGAGGATTTTAATGATTAATGATATGTTAGTGTAGCCAATATTATCTTTAGCTCATGTTTTATTTCAGTTTTAGAACAAATAACCTCATGCATAAAGGCTTATTTTGGAGCCTTTGATGTAAAGCCTCATCTATAAAGGCTAATTTTGGATTTTTGCATCATGTAATCATCTATTGGAGTTAATATAGACTTGGTTTTCCTTTTAAAACATCATTTGTGTCTCACGTGAGAATTTATGAATCTACACATCAAAAATCCTACTGCAATTTATCATCTCTTACTTGTTCTTTACATTCAACAAGTTATTTAATTACTTAAACAACCATGAAAATACTATTGCAGCCTACACATATATACAGATCATGAACTGAAATAAACTGAGACAATCACACAAGGGACACCGTTATTTTTGGACAATCGTCCCTGGAAAAACCCAATTCGGGAAAACCAGTGTAGCATATAGAGGGTTTGTATTATTAAGCAAATTTTTGAATACAACTAGGGTGCCAAATCCGGCTCACCCAACAGAGAATAAACCTCGCAGAAGTACCTCTATCCGGAGAGATATTTTGACAAATCCAGCGCCTGGATGATCAAACCCCACAGACGACAATTGTTGTTCCTAGTGCTGGGCAATGATGGTTGCTCCAAGCTCTGCGTTGGAACTGTGTCACCTCCATTAGGAGCTACGTCACCCTCTTAGTGAGCCTCCCTTGCTCAGAAGTCAATTTGTTGAACTGTTGCTCCGTATGCCCCATAGAAAACCCCAGTGATGCCTCTAAGGGACTGCGTCAACCCCTCTGCCGAACTGCCCCTCACTGCAACTCAGATCACTTAGCTCGACTTTCTCAACAAACCATGCCCTAGAAAAATCTAACTCTTTGATCTCTTGGTGTATCTCCAACTGACCCTCAAGCCTCCTCTTATACTTTTGTTGTTGATGAATCAATGGCCATGATCTAATCTCTAATCAACAGCTAAGATTAAAACAGGCTTGATCCTCGTCACTTATAACCTTCTCACCCATATTTTTATTAATACAGATTCATTTTTTTATTTTCCTAAGTTTAGACTTAAGAACCCTTTAAAAATATTAATTATTTTAATAACTCTTCATCTGGGTGTAATTTTCCAAACGATTTCTAGGTTTTGGAGATCTCATGTATTCTAGCCCCTCCACAAAATTTCGAAGCTAGAGCACATCCGATGCTACCCAAAATCAACATCTCGTTCTTTCTTTTCTTGCAAGATAATGTGTTATTAACTTTTTATCTCATTTATAAAAAAAATTATATATATATATGACATTTCGACCAATGTTTCCATTTCCTGGGGGTCACATTTTGGGTCGTAACTATTTTGAAAATTTCTAGACGTTTTGGTGTTTCATGCAACTTAGGAAACCAAACTATTGGAAGTCAGGGCATCAAGATGATGATGAGTCGGGATGGATGAATAATCAAGATTTGGGATTTAGAATGTGAGGATAGTTGGCAATACAGATGGTTGGAATTTGAAAGGTTGGGCGTCAAGACTCAATAAAATGTTTGAGCATAGTTTAGTCAGTTAAGCTAGAGCATATCAACTCTTGGAAAAATGGGTATGCTTTCATCATCTTTGAGGATAGTCTAGGCACTCGGAACCAAAGTGATGTATAAAAGGGGATTGAAACCAAAAGTTCAAAAATTTTGGTGTTGATCGAGAATTTCGGTCTATGGAAAGGAACATACGAGATGAATAATATATGTGCCTAGGGTCCAACTACTAAGATCCTCTTAACAATTGTAACTTTTCCAGTGAGAGGAAGATCAAGGTGACTCCAAGCTTGAAGTTTCTTCTCAAAATTGGTTGTGATCCACCGCCCATCAATCAGCAAGAGAGAACTGCACCACAAAGCAGATCTCCAATTACCGAATGATCTCCATTGGCTTAATAAACTTTCACTTATGATTTAGCCAAAGAGGATGGCCATCTTGACCAACAAGGAAATCCTCACTTTTCTCCTCATTGACAACCACTCCAACTGCTTTCGCAAAAGTGTCTGAGAATAAGATAGTATGCTTCAAAAGATCTTTAGTCAATTTAGGGGTTACCGAATGATCTCCATTGGCTTAATAAACTTTCACTTATGATTTAGCCAAAGAGGATGGCCATCTTGACCAACAAGGAAATCCTCACTTTTCTCCTCATTGACAACCACTCCAACTGCTGTCGCAAAAGTGTCTGAGAATAAGATAGTATGCTTCAAAAGATCTTTAGTCAATTTAGAGGTTAGTGCCAAGTCCTATGCAAAGTGAACATTAAGACGCCGATTAATCTATAGGTAATGAAATACCTCTAATTCTCCCTCACATTTTTGTTGATTTGGGGTAGCATCAAATGTGCTCTAGCCATGAAAATTGGTGGAGAGGCTCAAGCACATGAGATCTCCAAGACCCAGAAATCGTTTTGGAAAATTCCATCTGGATGAAGAGTTATTAAAATAATTAATATTTTTAATGAGTTCCTAAGTCTAAACTTAGGAAAATAAAAATATTAATAGGTATTAATAAAGATAAGGATGAGAAGCTCCTAAGAGATGAAGATCAAGTCTATTTTAATCTTAGTTGTTGATTAGGGACTTAATCTCGGCCGTTGATTCATCAACAAGAAAAGTATAGGAGAAGGCTTGAGGGTCGATTGGAGATATACTGAGGGAGACCAGTCATTTTGATTTATGGAGCGAGGCTTTCTCAGAAATTCAAACTAAAAGACTGGATTGCAGCAAGAGGTAGTGGGTATGTGACAAAGAGGTAGGGACAGTGCCAAAGGACCAGCGCAGAGTTCAGAGAGGCAAAGGCAGAGCTAGAGGGAGCCACGCAGAGGCAGTTGGACTGCACAGTCACTGGAGGGCCTGCGTGAGTGACGTAGAGAGGCCAAGCGCTGACACAGAGTGGCAGAGGCTGACGTAGAGGGTCTAGGAGCTATGCAAAGGCTAGCTGGACAGACATTGAGCCTAGGGGAGGTGCCGGAGGATTTATCTCTGTTGGGTGAGCCAGTTTGGCACCCTCGTTGTACTCAAGAAAAGCTAATTAATAAAATCCTCCTCTGCTACACCGGTTTTCTCGCATTGGGTTTTTCCAGGGACGATTGTCCAAAAATATTTGTGTTGATGCGTTTGATACTTGTGCATGTATTTGTTTCTGTATTCTGGTATGATATTTGCAATGGAATTTATTGTAATATTTACTAAAGGGATTTCGTAAATAACTTATTGGAAAATAAGTAGGTAAAATAAATCAGTTGTTGCAGTAATAGAATTTTCACATGGTATCAAAGCAAGGAATCAAAGACAGGAAGGGAAAATCAATTATGGGTCGAGATCATGATGCAGAGGCATCTACGTCAGGAGACTCATGCAGATTTTCAGAAAATTGCACAAGAGATAGT
Source organism: Pinus taeda (assembly GCA_000404065.3). Lineage (NCBI taxonomy): Eukaryota > Viridiplantae > Streptophyta > Pinopsida > Pinales > Pinaceae > Pinus > Pinus taeda. Next base: position 118,442 of record APFE030674064.1, on the reverse strand, counting down.
AATTTCGACTTCTCTATTTTGGCTTCCAGATTGGAAGAAGAAGTTGCTTGTGTGACAAGATCTGCATCATCATAGGTATGGTATATAGACAGTGGAGCCTCCTGGGATATGACAGGAATCCGGGAATGTTTCTCAAACTATTAGGAGGAAAGGATGAATTTTCAAATCACCATGGGGAATAAGGCAAAGTGCACTCCAGTAGGGAAGGGTACCATAGTTTTTCAAACAGAAACAAGAGAGCGGTTCCGTGCTACCAATGTGCTGCATGTGCCAAGACTAGGGATGAACTTACTTTTCATATCATAACTTCATGGCAAGGGCTATGACGTTTTCTTCATTAAGGAGAAAATATACGTCAAACACCCGAGTTGGAAAAAGAAAGTGCAGATCGGAATCAAAAATAACAGGGTGTACAGGTTACAGCGAGAATCACCAATGGCACTGATAGGGAGTAATGGAGACAAGGATTTGAATGAACTATGGCACAGAAGAATAGGACATTTGCACCATGGGGCTCTGAGAATTCTTAGGAAAACTGTAACAGGAGTTCCAAATCTCAGTACAGAACGAGATGATGTATGTAGAGGATGTGCTCTGGGCAAGTATGCCAAAGCAGCGTTTCCTAGAAGTAAAAACATGGCCAAGAGTGTGCTAGGATTGATACACTCAAATATCTGCGGACCAATGTCCACTAAAGCTCTTAGTGGTGCCGAATACTTCGTCACCTTCATTGATGACCACTCCAGGAAAACTTGAATTTAGTTTTTGAAAACCAAGGACGAGGTTATCTGTCGATTCAAAGAGTTCAAGGCTTTGGTGGAGAATCTGACAGGGAAGAAAATAAAAGTTTTGCGCTCAGACAATGGTGAAGAATATGTCGATAGGGACTTCACTGATTTTTGCGCTAGGGAGAGCACCAAAAGAGAGTGGACAACTCCTTACAATTCGGAGCAGAATGGAGTAGTGGAAAGGAAGAATAGGATTATCGTGGAAGTAGCTAGGGCGATGATGTATGATCAAGATATGTCAAAATTCCTGTGGGAAGAAGCATGCAACACGGCAATCTATGTCCAGAATAGAACTCCTCATAGGGCATTGGGCAATATTACTCCAGAGAAAGTCTTCACCAGGAAGACACCTAAAGTCAAGCATTTCAGGATATTTGGGAGTTTAGCATATTGTTGTATACCTGAGGAGAAAAGGACGGAGTTAGATCAAACTACAGAGAAATAATATCTAGTGGGATATAGCAAGAACGCTAAGGCGTATAGAATCTATCTTCCAGGGAGCAGGAAGGTAGTAGTTCGACGAGATGTGAAGTTCATGGAAGATAGAGCCTTCAAAAAATCTCAAGAAATGCCTTTCGAAGAGTAGTCAAAAGATGAGTTGTTGGTCAAACCACTTCAACTAGCGGAAGCCAAGAATTCTTCCTCAGAACAAGAAGAATCACATGCAGAGGAGGAGCTAACAGATGCATCTGCTACTTGAGGAAGAACAAGCTGGAACTTTGATAGATTTTGCGGGATGCGGAAGATTTCATCGGTGCACCGAGAAACAACAAAAGGGAGCGAAAACAGCCAGATAGATATCAGGCATTAGTAGCTCAGGATGGGGACCCTGCCAGTTTTCAGGAGGCCGCTCAACATCAAGTTTGGATGGATGCAATGGTAGAGGAATACAACTCTATAATGGCGAACGATGTTTGGGAAATACTAAAATAGTGCCTAGGCCTCAAGACAGATCGATGGTAGGTTCGAGATGAATCTACAAGATTAAATATGCTGTAGGCAGCAATGTGGAAAAATACAAAGCTAGGTTTGTGGCTAAGGGGTATGCTCAGAAGGAATGAATTGACTACGAAGAGACCTTCGCCCCAATAATTGAGTATACATCTATTAGAACCGTGATATCTCTTGCAGCATAGATGGGATGGGAGATTCATCAGATGGATGTCAAAACGACATTCTTGAATGGGGTAATAGAAGAGGAAGTATACATTGAACAGCTAGAAGGCTTTGAGACACATGAGAAGAAGTCTCATGTATGTACATTGAAGAAAGCCTTGCATGGGCTCAAACAAACACTTAGAGCCTGGTATGGTCGAATTGATGTCTACTTGCAAAAGATGGGGTTTGTCAAGAGTGACACAGATCCAAATCTCTACTATTTGGTTGTAGAGAATGAGCCTTGTTGTCGCGCAGATTGACACGACAACGCTCAGACCGGGGGCTGTCACTCTGATCTCTGATCCCTCCGTTTAAGCCTGTCTCCCGCGGCTAAGGGGGGTAGACCCTATGAGATAATGAAGACCAACTGCCAAACAGTTGGTTGGGAGACACGAGACACGATAAGATAAGCACTAGATGAATTTGATTAATTTAGCAGACCAGTGCCTTAAGAGATTGTTATTAAATCGATTACTTGTTAGATGATTATAGAAACATGAAACGTGAACAACAATCATTTGTCATTAGCTAAATCACAGTGCTCTTAGAATGACCAAAACGATATCCAGCAACTGAAGATTTTAAAAAAAGATGAATGCTTCAAACCACCACGAGTCATAAACCATTAACTAGATATCATGCTCGTATCTCGACTTGAAAATTCAGATCTCAGCGTGAAAGATAATAATTGAAAGCAACTGAATCTGGCAAAATAATTTTCCACGATAAAATTTTTATGGCTTTTCTCGACAAAAAAAAAATTTAAAACGAAAAATCTAAACTAAAAGAAAATTTTAAAAGACTAAGGTCTAAAAAAGGAAATTTATGAATTTTTTATTTTATATTTTTTATGATTTTTTTTATTATTTTAATATTTATTTATTTTAAACTTAAAAAAAAAAAAAAAAAAAAAAATATTAAAAAAATAAAAAAAATCTATTTAAGATCTAACAAGCAAGAAACTATATATAAAATTTTAGGAATCTAAAAATTCTAAAGAAACTACATATAAAAAAAAAAATTAAAATCTAAAAAATCCTAAACTAAACCTAAAAACGCCTAATGGCGATTTTTTAATGAATTTTTAATTTTAAAAATTCAAATTTCAAAATCTTTTCTTTTATTCTTATCATAGGACGTTCATTATATATATTATGATTACATAACTAATAACTAATAAAAATTAAAAAAGAAACGAAACTAAACTAATTTAAATCTATTCTAAAACTTAAAAAAAATAAAAATAAAATCAAAACTAAAAATCAAAAACTAAAAACTAAACCTTAACTTTTTTTTTAATTTATGAACCTTTTAACATTTAAATAAAATCTAAATCTAAAAAATCTAAATCAAATACATAAAAATTAAAACCAAAAAAAAATACGCGACTACTACATAACCTAACCCAAGCTAATCAAAAAAAGAAAAACGATTTCATTTTAATTTTAAACCTACGGCTAGCATATTAAACATATTTTCGATTTACGCATGGAGATTTGTCATAAAAACTTACCGTGAACGCCATACCTGACTTACGCAATGCTCCAAAAGAAATCACTTGAACCAGAATCGATTTCGGATCTGAACTCACGCTGATGCTGATGCCCACGAGTACCATGCATACAGCAATCAAAACCCTTGATTTATATCATGTTGCAGGCTCGTGCGGATAGGTTCGAGGATCCGACGGCGGGCAGCGGATGTCAAAGATCTTTACGCTCTTGCTCAGGGGCTTGTTGCTTGCAGCTCTATCTCTTATTGCCACACCAGTTCGATCTCCTACTTAAGCTAGGAGCACGCTCTCCTCTGTCCAGGTTATGGCCGCTAATGCAGAAACTTTTGATTCATCCCCTCCGCAGACCAAGACGGCTTTTGAAGCAACGCACGCAAGATTAATGCACACCTGGCCCGTGGTAAAACTCGATGACGCCCACGCTCTAAAAAAAAAAAACGCATATACTGATGCGTATTATTCCAAACGAAAACAGAAAATTGAATGCATGGGATTGATTTTCGTTTTGCCTATACCGGAGATAAATGATCATGAACGAGACGGAAACCAAACCAGTTATATATAAAAAAAAATCGATTTTCTGATTTTCTTTTTGTTTTTTTTTATAAACTGCTCACGCAAAGACTTATGCCTAATGTGTGTTTGCAGATGGATCGTTGTGGACGGAAAGGCTGCGGGTTCTGTCAGTGAAATGCCTGGATTGGCCCCAATGAGCTGCCTGTAAATACAAAAAAAAAAAACTGAAAACTCTGTATAAGAAAGCAAAACGCTAATGAAAACTGCATAAAGCAAACATCTAAAACCCTAGATCAGAAAAAATTTGAAACCCTAGAACAGTTAAATAATTTACAAAATTTTTTGGCCCCTTAGCAGCCAGATTAAGCAGTAAGCACATAAATATTTTAAAGAAATGAAGATTTTCAGATTTTCATTGTGAAGAACTTCAGAAAAATCTCTCATGCAAATTAAAAATAAACTGAATGATAGACCCAGGATCAAATCCAACTGGGCTTAGCAAAAAATGCTTGTGGGAGTTGGCTGGTTCAGCCGAGAACTTCCCCGAACGCCCACAAAATTCCTTCAGAAAATGTTTTAGCATTTCAAGAGAGTAACACCAGCAAGATATGGACCCCAAAGTCTTCTTTTATTAACCAGAAACAGATTCACAAGAGAGCTTCTTCAGTCTTAGACTCACAGATCCCATGATCTGAAATGAACCCCTAAAACCCTATATAAAGGAAATGATCCCAACGGCTAGTTCAAGTGATCCATGTTGAAATGATCTCGACCCTTGATGAGGATCAAGACATCTCTTGATCTCATCCGTCGATTTTATTAAAAAAAAAGATATTTTGCATGCATTCACAAAAAATATTATTATTTTATTATTTAGGGTTTTTTGCTTTATTTTATGAATTTATTTTATTATTATTATTATTATTTACATTTATTTATTTATTTATTTTATTATTTTTTATTCATTTTTTTTTAATTTCTTAATTCATTTTAAAAATGGATCATCGAACTAAGCCTTCGGAAACATCACTTAGGACCTAGGACTTAGGACTCATGAGGGGATTTAAAACATTTTTCGACCCTCAGGACACATTACATCATGACCTTTACAATTTACATCCTAAGGGAGAAAAACCCCTTTAACATAGACCCTCACAAAATCACCCAGTTCTGCGACACAACTATAATTTAGCAGATCAACACACTAGGATTCTCCTAAAATTCCAATGACAAAATCTATCCCGACTTTGGGGTCAGGTTTGAAGGAAAACTCTGCCGATCCGTGGATCGGTGAGACGAAAAACCTTCCGGGACGTAGATTACCACTAGAAAGTTAGGTCCACCTAGGCAATTCACATACACGACTCATATTCTGCTAAGATTATTTACAATTAATACATGCAGACTGGGTTTACAACTAGATTGATCAAGCTGCTGATGACTGCAGGATGGCACGGACACGCTGATCAAGTGTTGCCCCTTTTTGCAAAGAAAAAGGGGGTGTACTGCATGGGTAGTTGACCGGCAGAGGTCAACATCTGGCTCTACTTGGGGACACGTTGCTGCTTGCAGGAATGTGAGAATCCAGAATCTGCATCCATACAACACAAAAATAAGTAGCGTCCATCCAAAAAATCATCATATACATTAAGCACAGGAAAGATAAAAAGCTCTTCATTTATTGACTATCTAAAGCAAAAGCAAAAATGCGGAAAAAACAAGGAATACGATACAAAGGATGCCCTATGGCATCAGATGTGTTCAATATAGTGCATACTGAGCATTTGCCTGCTTTCAGGCAAATCTGTCGGCTGCTTGTCGGATGTGGCTGGGTAGTTGACCGGCAGAGGTTAACAAGCCTCTAATCCTAGTATTATATGTGGATGATCTCTTCTTGACAGGATCATCCAGGCTCATCGAGGACTGCAAGAAGAATCTAGCCACAAAATTCGACAAGGAGTTGGGACAGATGCATTATTCCTTGGGGTTGGAAGTTTGGCAGCAGAAGGGGGAGATCTTTCTTGGACAAGGGAGACATGCTACAAAAATCCTGAAGAGATTTGGGATGCAGGATTGTAGGCATATGGCTACTCCATTGATCACCAACTGGAAGAAAATTGATGCATCAGAGGACAAGGATGTTGACCCCACCTTATACAAGCAGCTCATAGGGTCCCTGATGTATCTGGTGAATACCAGGCCAGACATTTGTTATGTTGTCAACACCCTCAGTCAGTTCGTGGTGGAATCGAAGAGGGCGCACTGGGCAACAGCCAAATATGTTCTCAGATATATACAGGGAACAGTCAATTATGTACTCTTGTACATTAAGAGTAAGGATATTACACTGAGTGGATTCACTGATGCAGATTGGGCTGGAAGTTCAATGGATCAAAAAAGTACCTCTGGGAATTGTTTCAACATTGGATCAGGAATGACCTCCTGGTGCAGTAGGAAACAAAAATCCATAGCTCTGAGCTCAGTTGAAGCAGAATATATGGCCACTAGCACAGCGTCGTGCGAAGCCATATGGCTTAGAAAACTACTTGTGAACCTATTCAGAAGAAAGATTGAAGCGACCAGGATCATGTGTGATAATCAGAATTGCATCAAGCTCTCTGAGAATCCATTATTTCATGATCGGTCAAAGCACATTGATATTCGGTGTCACTTTGTCAGAGACTGTGTCCAACGAGGCGCTGTACAGTTGAGCTACACTCCTACAGGAGAACAGGTGGCAGACATCCTTACCAAGGCCTTGGAAAAACAAAGTTTGTTTATTTCAGGGAGACAATGGGGATGATAAAGAATCCATTTCAATAGCAGAAATGGGTATGATGTTGCAATGCAAATGCAGTGTTGGGAGGAACGACCAACAACAACACGGATGCAGAGGGAGCTGCAGTACAAATGTAGTAGTGGCAGTGGTAGAGCCATGGGTAGCAGTACAGGATGCAACAGTGCAGAGGATGTTGGGCAGGAAAGCTAAACATCAGCACAGGTACCAATGTCGGATGATCAGGGTGATGCTCAGTTGTGGAGTATTACTAGAGCACATTCCTCGCTAAGAGGGAAAGTTGATTTGGGGTAGCATCGGATGTGCTCTAGCCATGAAAATTGGTGGAGAGGCTAAAGCACATGAGATCTCCAAGACCCAGAAATCGTTTTGGAAAATTCCATCTGGATGAAGAGTTATTAAAATAATTAATATTTTTAATGAGTTCCTAAGTCTAAACTTAAGAAAATACAAATATTAATGGGTATTAATAAAGATAAGGATGAGAAACTTCTAAGAGACAAAAATCAAGTCTATTTTAATCTTAGCCATTGATTAGGAACTTAATTTCGGTCGTTGATTCATCAACGGAAAAGTATAAGAGAAGGCTTGAGGGTCGGTTGGAGATATACTGAGGGAGACGAGTGAGTTTGATTTTTGAAGCAGGGCCTGCTGAGAAATTCGAACTAGAAGATTGGTTTGCAACAAGAGGTAGCGGGTACATAACGGAGAGGCAGGGACAGTGTCGGAGGACCAGCACAGAGTTCAGAGAGACAGACACAGAGCCAGAGGGAGCCACGTAGAGGCATCTAGACTGCGCAGCCACTAGAGGGCCTGTGTGAGTGATGCAGAGAGGCCAGGTGCTGACATAGAGAGGCAGAGGTTGATGCAAAGGGTCTAGGAGTTGCGCAAAGGCTAGCTGGACAGACGCTAAGCCTAGGGGAGATGCCAAAAGATTTATCTCTGTTGGCTGAGCCAGTTTGGCACCCTAGTTGTACTAAAAAAAAGCTGATTAATAAAATCCTCCTCTGCTGCACCGGTTTTCCCGCATTGGGTTTTTCCGAGGACAATTGTTCAAAAATATCTGTGTTGATGTGTTTGATACTTGTGCATGTATTTGTTTCTGTGTTCTGGTGTGGTATCTGCAGTAGAATTTATTTTAATATTTATTGAAGGGATTTCGTAAATAACTTATTGGAAAATAAGTAGGTAAAATAAATCGGTTGCTGCAGTAATAGAATTTTCACAATTTTAGCATCTCAAGCATGTAACTGAGGGCCTTTGCTGCTATCACATAAAGATAGGGGGCAAGAGGGTAACCTTGCTGAATGGAATGCTTCAGCTGAATAGGGTCAAACAAAACACCATTCACACTAACTGTTGTTGAAGCCCATGCAAAAAGTGATGACACTGACTGATAAAAGAAAGAGCCAAACCCCAACCAGTCCAACATGTTCCTAATGAAGTCCCATTTAGTTTAGTCATGCTCTTTATCAAAGTCCATTTTAGAAAGAAAAAAGACTTTCTGTTGAGACTCCTATGCCCCTTTAAGTTCCCCCCAAGCATTTAAAAGATTATCAAGAATGAATCTGCCCTTAATAAAACCAGTTTGGTCCTTGTGGACAATCAAGGCAACCAAAAGCTTTATCCTACCAGTAAGGGCTCTGGCAAGACTCTTGTAAGTGACATAACAAAGAGTAATTGGATGCCATCCTCCAACCAGATCTTGTTTGGTCTCCTTAGCGATGGGTTTGATAAGGCCAGTGTTTGCGATCATTGCAATACAATCACTTCATCATTTTTTTGACTTTGATGTTTGGATTATCTGAATTTTGTTCCATTCCTTGGAAAATCATAGTCTCACATTCAGTTAAACATCTTAGGGATAGGTTCCTGTACATTTTCTGTTCTAAATTTCAAGATCTTAGCTTGGTATCCATAGGTATCTATTTCTTTTCTGTTGGAAAGTTGTATGATTTTGTTTGCACATTTTTTACTGGAAACACCTGACAGTGGGTTAGCTATTGTTTCATAGTGATTCTGTCAGTTTATATAACATTTTAGTGTACAAGGCCTTGCTTCTATTCTAGTATTCCTCTTTTGTGTGTTTCGTTGAAGTGTGCCACTGAGTTTACAGTTAGGAATAAATCTTTTCTTGAGAGTTTTTAAAGAATTGTTGTTTTATACAATCTATGATAACATGCAATATCATATTTGTCTCTCCCATAAGGTGTGATCCATCCAATCCTGCTGCGTCTTGGTGCTTTGAATTCTTTCTTGTGACATGTGCTTGGTTCAAAACTCCAATGTAGCCTTCCATTACCCTATTCTGCTGACATAAACACCATAACAGCTGAATGAATTCAGCACTCCTGCGTATGTCTGAATGAACTGCCAATATTTTGGTTTTGAGCTGGTGAGATCCAGGGCAGCTGGTGAACACACGTCATGTTCCAATATTTCTTTATTATAATCAAAACCTTATTATTTATTTTTTATTGTAATTATAGATTTTATTAACCTTTACAATCTTGATAGGCTTTACCATCACTAGAGTTCCGCTTATTTCCATAGTTGTCAGGTTCAACAGGAACTTGAAGGCTTGAACCTTTCAAACTAGCCAAACTAGTCTCCTAATATCCAAACCTTTCCTCAAATATGCAAGAGGAAAACAACTAGGAAAATGACTTAAGAGCAGAAAAGAAACTACTTTAGATCCTTGCGAGCCTTGCATGGCATATTCATTCACTTTATAATCTGAAAACATTGGGTTATTTTCATTATTATCCTATCTTTTGATTCTGTTACCCCCGAGAGGCAACTTAGTTTCATGTATTTTTCTATGATTGTTTGAGTTTACAAGCAATATTTTTAAGTATAATTTTAGATGTTTCATATTCTGAACCATTTATCAAACCTTCCAAACTTTTCCAGACCTTCCTCCATCTTGAACCTACCAAATTTCTCAAACCTGTTAACTATGGTTGTTTTGTAGGTGAAAGGGTAATTTATTTTTCCTTCTAGCTTTAGAAAACCAACCAAAATCAAGTGCAGAAATTGCATTTTTAAGTGTTGTTTCTTTTTCCTAATTTTGGCAGATAGCCATAGACAGAAAATAATAGACTGGATTAACGGTACTGGTGGTGTGTCTGCGGCATTTGATTTTACAACAAAAGGCATTCTTCAGGTTTGTACATTCAAATAGTTTGACTTGTTAATAAAAATACTAGAATTTGTTTCATATTCTTGTTGCTCTTCAACTATGTTCGTATAATAATTTCTTTTGGGTTTCTGAAACTATGGTTGTAATGCATGAGTTTAATATAGGAAGCAGTCAGAGGAGAGTGGTGGCGTTTACGTGATTGCAAAGGAAAACCCTCTGGAGTGCTTGGCTGGTGGCCATCAAGGGCTGTAACTTTTGTTGAAAACCATGACACTGGGTCAACACAGGTGCCGTGAAATTTTCTTTACTAAACAGGACTGACATGTCTACACTGGGACATTACTGAGGATGATTTCTAATTTTTTAGAATGTTGAACTCAGCTAACTATGGATAAGTATGACTGGCCGTATTTTACAATCAGGAATGGAAGTACATCTCAATATTTTGAATTTATTCTATTCTTCTAACCAGTTGATCTCCTTGTTTTCAGGCTCACTGGGTTTTTCCAAGTGATCATATTATGGAGGTATGTTGGTACCTTTCTTCTAATTATGCATATATGTTTATAATTGGTCTTGAGCATCAACTAAATCTAAACCTCTGAGAAGTATTTCATATAACTTTGTTCCATGCTGAAAAGTCCTTACGACTGCATATTGATTTGATTGCATTATGACTTTCATCGGTTGCAAATATAGCAATCTTTATTCATCTCTTATGGTTGTATTGTTACATCCACAAAGTTTTCAAATTATTTCACATCTATAGAAAGTTTGATATATCTTTGAAAAGATCAAAACCAACATAAATTGAAATTGAGAAATTGTATGTCAGATGATGTTAGTATTTGGTAGCAGTGAATAGGTGTTCTAGTCTGTATGGTGTTTAAGAGGCTAAGGAACATGAGACCTCCAAAACCCAAAAGACGTTTTGCAAGAAATGCCATAGAAACACCTCAATTAGATTAATTGACATGTCGCCTAAAGTGTACACCTAAGGTGGAACACTCAAAACAAGGGTTGTCACTCTAAATCCCTATTCACTCCGTTTAGACTCTCCTAGCTAAGTCAAGAGGGGTAGCTCCTAAGAATGATAATAAAGGAAAACTTGTTGGAATAACAAGTCTAGGAGATTAAGGGCAAGGAAATTATTATTAGAGTAACTTGATTATTAATTAAAGCATGTGTGAAAGTTTATGAGCAATTTATATTAAGATAAATGCAATTGGGATCAATAAGGAGGATACAAAAATATAAATGTAATAGACCAGTGCCTTTACAATGCTCAATGGAAATTTAGAAACTTGCAAGAAATAAATGCTCAAAGTTGCAATAACAATAATGTTGCAAGAAGAGTTAGCACAAAAATTTGAAGATCAAGATAAAGATATATGAGCAATGAACCTTAAAAAAAGGAAATTGCAAGAAAATATGATATTTCCATGTACAATGAACCTGCAAATTATAAATTTAGCCCACAATTCCAATCACCAATGATCAAACAAGGAAAAAATGCAAGATCCAAGTTAGTGTGAAATGCAAAATCTTGGTTGATTTTAATTAAGATGCCTAATCTAAATGAATCCCTTGATCTTTATCTATATTGAGCCTAAACTCTACAGTAAGTGGCAGAGAGAAGTCAAGATGAAGCACACAAAGGTGTGATTAATGATTCCTCTCCTTGAAATCTAACGTACTTGGTGTCTCCAGTGTTGCAGGGATTGTGGCTCTGACGACTGCAAGCTCAATGTTTTAAATACTAATAAGGCTAGACTTCTCAAGCAAAGATGAAAGGGTTTTCCCATATCTCTATCAACCAAGCTTAGGCTTGGAGGTAAATTTTGGGATGCAAATTAGATCTAAAATGGAAATGCAAATGTCAACAAGTTATGATGGCTTCAATGAAATACAATTTCACTAAGATGCTTCTGAAAAAAATAAATAGGCAATTTACTTATGATTTAAACACACTTATGAGCACAAGATTATAAGCTTTCAAAAGAGAAATGAAGCACTTAGGAATTTCCTTAATGAAAAGTTGACAATGACAAATCAAATGTTAGAAACAATACTTAGAATGCCTTTAAAAATAGTGTTTAAGATTATTATTTACTTATTTAGATAGTTGAGAGAAATTGAGAGAAACAAAGGTATTTTCAACAAAAACAATACTACTTAAATGGCAAATGAGATTGCTAACAAAGATAAAATGAAACAACTAGTTAGATCTAGTAATGCAATTAAAAGTGAGACAAGATATATCCAGTGACACCTAGATCAAAGTAGCAATGCAAGTTAGAAATTGATGATTTAAAATACAGAGGTTAGGGCCTAGATCTTAAGTTAGCAAGAATTAGATAGTCAGTGATTGATGCAATAGTTAGATGTGATGAGTGCAAAATGCAAGGAGATCTCCCTCGAGAAAAGATGTCTGTTATTTATGAGGTTACAATTGTAGAGACCTTCTTATAAAAAATAAAAGGGCTCTTTTTTCAAAAAATATTGCAATAATATGTTATGAATAAAATATACTAAATATAAATAATGATGATAATTGTAATAATGATTAGTTAATTAGTAATTGGGTTGAAGAGGCATGTTTAGATGGGACATGACCTACCTAGTATATAAGCAGGCCCCTCACTCTCATTTGTATCATCATTCTTATTCATACATTTTAATATATATTCTTGTATCCTAAATGGAGATCTACATATTGCAAGTCTTTTGGAGTATTTAACGTGAAGAACGAACTTTGTTCGTTCCATTTGGTATCAAAGCATTCCTCTGAGTATACAAACTTTGTTTGTTACATTGGTATCAGAGTTGTTCGATCCTATGGCTGCTTAACCAATGCATAGAGCCACGTTCTCCGATCTAGGCCTTTGATTAGCAAATTCGTCAGCTTCATTGTCATTGAAAGTGTTTTGCTATCAGTTTTGGGAGTTTCTCCAGCTTGTTGTTAGGCCTTTGGCCATTTAAAAAAAAAAAAGGTGAAAAAAGGAGAAAAAATAGAAAAAAGGAGTATAAAAATTTAAAAAATAAATATGAAACAAAAAAAATAAAATTAAAATAAAAACAGAAGTTCGTCGGCCTTGTCCATGACCACCATCGAAAGCCTATCGTTCATCAGTTGTTCGCCACCACTGTGGCCACCAAACCCCCACGGCCAGACAACCATCATTTTGCAGCACCACCATACCCATAACCCTAGTCGTTGTTGTCATCGCCACCCGACCGACAGCCACCACTGCTGAATACTACAGTGCTGCCCTGATTCCGTTCCACTGGTTTGCAATCCCGATCGCTGCCCACAAGCTGCCAACAAACATTCTCGAACCAACAAACCAACCATCACCTCAGCTGCCAACGCCCTACTCGAGCTACATACAAATCAACGCCATTAATTTTGTCACCTCAACAAAAAATCGTGACATGGCCATCTCTTACTCAATTGCTACTCTGCCTATTGCTGCCCAATTACAGGTAACATTTCATGTTATTAATATAATCATATACATAATATACATACTCTGCCTACAATCCTATATGTGTCAATGTTGGAATAGCCTGTTTGTCATCGAAGATCTGACCAATCCGCTCAACTTGTGGTTCACTTTCAACATAATCCGCACGTGAGAAGATACATTGCTACCATTTGAAAACATTGATGCCACTTTTCATAACAAAGTAAAACAATTAATTCTAAGAGTTGAATTAATCTTAGAAGGCACATATATAAGGCTATGTCAGTGAAATTTTAAGTTCTTTAAAAAAAAAATGAGTTATTAAAAAAGGGAATTTTATTGGAGCAATTTATTTCAATTTTCACAGTTAGCTGAATATCTTTTCCAGATTGGCAATCACATCAACATTAAAGCAAACTGTAGATAGAACATAAACATAAATCGCAGAAAACAAGCCAAGACAAGAGGACACAAGATGTGGCGCTAGCCAGGGACAAACTCCAATGTTGGGAAACCCTTGATCAATTTTTCTTTTATGTTTTTCAATAGTTCAGTAGAGAGAGAGAGATAGTACATTTACAATAGGAGTCAACTCTTTGACTTATCTAAAGAAGAGCATAGATCATCTCTAAGAAGATGATACATGAGATAGCTGAACTCAGTTGAAAACACGTTGCTTCAACTGATTCTCCAAGGTGACTCCTTCACCTATCACTGTGTTGCACCTCGCCATCATGCTGCACCTCACCGTGCTGCACCATGTTGCACCCATCATCACTATGTTGCATTTCATCATGCTTCATCAATCATGATTGTACCCATCACTGTACTGCATCATGTGCCATTGCTGCACCATGTTGCCATACTGTCCTATGTGCTTGCTGCAGCTTGCTTGCTTACTGTCCTTTGCTTGCATGCTTGTTGTACCTTGCTTGCTTGTTGTCCCTTGCATGTTTGTTGTCCCTTGCATGCTTGTTGTACCTTGCTTGCTTGTTGTCCCTTGCATGCTTATTGCCCCTTGTTGTACCATATGCTAGACCATGTCCCATTGTTGTCACATTGTTGTACCATTTTACCATATACCAGCCTTAGTTGCTTGCTATGGCTTACAGCCTAGCAGAGCAGTTAGGCTGTAGTTCAGGTTCAAACATACAGCGTCTCCCTCAATATAGGGACAATTGTTACCATACATAATCTAGGCTGAACAACAGTCTTTAGACATGGCTGCTAGATTTCCATTGCAGTGACTTAGGGCAGAATACAAGTAGCATATAGAAGGTAGCATATGCATCCTTCTAGACTGCGACCATAGTGTTAAGGACAATGTTAGTTCCTATCATTAGGCCAACGTATATATCTTACTTCAGTGGATATTATGACAGCAAATTAAAGTCTTCTTATGACAACATATTTATGGTATAGAAGACAACAGCTAGGGCTCATTTGAGGCTTCCTTTAACAGCATATGGAAGCTTCCTTGCTACATTGAGGAGCCCTCTTTAAGGATAGAGAAAGTGTTTCTATCTATGGTGGCAAGACCTACGACTAAGGCATGAAGACCCACGGCTAGGGCTTGATAGAACATGCGGCTAGGGCAAAATAGGACTGCATATTAGGGCAGCAAGTATAGGCTTTAGATCTCCTCGCTTGGACTGCGGCTAGGCATCGTTTAGACAACGTATGAGGGCAGGTTAGGGCAGCAAATGGGAGCCTCCTTACTGTTGTTAGGTTATCCCTTTTGTTGTGTCTAAGGGCTGTCTCAAACCCTTCTTGAACAGCATATAGATTAGGGCATGCTAGGATTATGTTAGGGTTGAATTAGATCAGCCTTTAGGTCTGCGTTAGGGCACCCTTTAGTCTACGTCTAGGGCTGCCTTCCATCTGCGTCTAAGGCTGCCTCTTTTCCTCTTTCACTCCTAGATTTCTCTTCCACTAAAACCCAAGACAAGTGGAGAGAGAAATCAAGATAGAAGTGTGTGAGAAATGACTCTCAAGTCATCTCCTTTTATACTAAAACATTGAGCACATGTGGGGTTTATTTGGTTGCTGGCCGACCTTGACGAATTGTCTTATAACACAAATAAATTCATAACTCCATTGAATACTTATTGGAATCGGATGATCTTTAGATCAATCCTACACCTCTCAATGAGAGGGATCCAAGAAAAATATCAGTTGCCGTAAATAAGATGACCCACATGGAATTTGGCCCTGGTTGCCAATTTTAACACTCCCTCTCAACTAGGGAGAACTCCATCTGTTGATCCATCTGTCCGATTGTACTATCTTTGCCATCAGTGCCCTGCACTGCTCTGCTAAACCATGAAGAAGAAGAATTGATCGAGAATGTGTCATACCATTCTCTATTGACCCGAAGTTAGTTTTATTGATCCCAGATCAATATCACAAGAGAGTGTCTCAAACCACTTATATTGATCCCAGATTAGTTTCATTGATCCTAGATCAATGGAGGTCATCTTAGCATAGGGAGGGAGTACGGTAGATACAATGATGCATTCATCGATAGTACTACTATGGTCCTGTTGACCGCTGCGTGTCAACTACCCATAGCAGTACACCCCCTTTTTTCGAAAAAAGGGGCAGCGCTTGATCGAGATGTTCGTGTCATTCAGCAGTCATCGTCATTCTCCTGATCTTATTAAAGTTGTAAACCCAGTCTGCATTTTGATGTAAATAATCTTAGCAGAGCTGAGTCATGTATGTAAATTGCCTAGGTGGACCTAATTTTCTAGTGATAACCTTCATTCCGGAAGGTTTTTCGTCTCACCGATCCATGATCGGCAGATTTTTCCTTCAACCTGACCCCAAAGCCGGAATGAATTTTATCATTAGAGTCTTAGGAGAATCCTAGTGTGTTAATCTGCTAGATTATGTTTGGTCGCAGAACTGGGTGGTCTATGAGGGTCTGTCAAAGGGCTTTTTCCCCCTTGAAGATGTAAAATTTGTACAAGTCATGATGTAAAGAGTCTTGAGGGTTGAAAATGTTAATCCCCTCATGCGTCTTAAGTCCTAGGTCCTAGGGAAATTTCTCCAAAGGCTATGTTTGATGATCCATAAAAAATAAAAGATAAAAATAAATAATAAATAATAAATAAAATAAATTAAAATATAAAATATTATATTTTTTTTTAAAAAAATAAAAAAATAATAATATTTTGAATTTTTTAAATTCGACGGATGAGATTAAGAGATGTCTTGATCCTCATCGACGGTTGAGATCGTTTTGTCATGGATCACTCAAACTAGCCGTTGGGATTTTTTCCTTTAAATAGGGTGCTAGGGGTCATTTGAGATCATCAGAATCGGATCTGAGTTTTAGCTGAAGAAGCTCTCTTGTAAATATTTTCTGGTGCTAATAAAAAAGACTTTGGGGTCAAAATCTTGCTGGTGTTACTCTCTTAATGCGCTGTGAGAAAATTTTATTTCTGCATATTTTAATTTTCAACCGTTAATGACAGCTTAATGAAGAGTATTGTTGAGCATACGTATCTTGTTCACATGCTAGGGTTTTAGTAGTATTAGGGTTTTTGATGTAATGGCAGGTATCTCCATTGTGTTTGAGATCTAGTATTGCTTTTTCTCTCTTATTTGACGGTTGAAGTGAGCTGTGCAGGAAACCCTTGAAGATCAGTGGGCGTTAGGGGAAGTTCTAGGCTGAATCAGCCAACTCCCACAAGCATTTTTTGCAGGGCCTAGCTAGTTTTGACCCTGGATTAATCATTTAGTTTGTGTTATTTACCTGAGAGATTTTTGAAGCATTTTATTAGTAAATCTAAACTTTCTGAAAATTCTTGGATGATAACTGACAAATCTGGCTTTCGTAGAGCTATAAATTTTAATTTTTTTTGGGGTTTGCAGGGTTTCATTTTTTTTACACATATACTGTCCAAAATTTTGGTTTTCTTTTTGCAGATCAGGATTGCCTGCGTTTCAAAGCCTCATTACTGCTGCTTATACATTATCAAAGGCTGCCCGCTGTCGAAAAATACGTTCACCCGCTTCGAATTTTTCAACAGCTGTGGTTTGACATTGCCATATTCAAATTTCTTATTGCCAAAGCATCACGCATGCGTGGTCTTCATATCTCCAGCCCTCACTACTCACAAAGCCGCATTTTCCACGTCCATTTGCTCCAGTTGCATGCATAAAACCTTTCCGCCCGTCGTCGATTTTCCATACCCATGAAACCCTGTCAAACACACTCAAAACGCAAATCAAAATTTTATATATCGTGGGTTTTAGTTTGACACAAAAATCGATTTTCATTCGATCTCTATGCGTCTAACATTACAGGCATTGGAACAA
>APFE030674064.1:83154-93511 GCA_000404065.3 Pinus taeda | reverse complement strand
GTAAATATTTTCTGGTGCTAATAAAGAAGACTTTGGGGTCAAAAGCTTGCTGGTGTTACTCTCTTAAAGTGCTGTGAGAAAAATTTATTTCTGCATATTTTAATTTTCAGCTATTAATGACAGCTTAATGAAGAGTATTGTTGAGCATAGGTATCTTGTTCACATGCTAGGGTTTGAGTAGTATTAGGGTTTCTGATGTAATGGCAGGTATCTCACAATCTCCATTGTGTTTGAGATCTAGTACTGCTTTTTCTCTCTTATTTGACGGTTGAAGTGAGCTGTGCAGGAAACCCTTGAAGATCAGTGGGCGTTAGGGGAAGTTCTAGGCTGAACCAGCCAACTCCCATAAGCACTTTTTGCAGAGCCCAGCTGGTTTTGATCCTGGATTAATCATTTAGTTTGTTTATTATTTGCATGAGAGATTTTCTGAAGTTTTTTTATAGCAAATCTGGAATTTTCAATAATATCACTGCTGGTTACTGATCAATCAGGCTGTTTAAGAGTCAAGAGCTGTAAACTATGTAAATCATCTAGGGTTTTAATTTTGTTTTATGTACATATTTTTGGGGCGATTTCTTTTTTTTTTCGTTTCAGGTTTGCAAGGTTTTTGAAGCATCCGAGGGTTTATCAGTGCTGTCTGCTGTTCAGGGCTTTCAAATTTTATCTAAAAGGGATCTGCAGCGATTTCATCTCCAGCCATCAATCCATCTCCACGTTGCTGCCCACTCAGCAATCTGTTCACTTTGCATTATATCTCATGCAGCCATATCCATCATAGCTTCTCTGTTGTGCAAATTTTCGTTTCCTTCTTCACGCCAAAGAGCAATCACCTCCACTCTTGCCCTACGTTTTCTTCTCCCACCTACGCAGCCTTCGAAATCACTTCCCTGCGTCCAAACTGCAGTATATTCACGCAAACTCCTAAACTGCCACGCAACTGTTGTTCAACCTCCCATCGATCAGCTCCTTTGAGCTTCTCTGCCATTACCAAGCACCTTTATATGCAAAACGCATCTTTCCCCGCCATCCTCCATTCCTCACACAATCACCTGTGCATTTGGTTCATCACGCTACACCTTTTTTTGACTCCTTATGCCATCGAAATTCGTCCAAGCCTGCGGGTTTGAAGGTTAACGTGTCACAATCCTGATAGATCTCAGGTTCTGCGCATTTTGTTGTGTCAATGCGTTGGCAGTTTCAGTCGTGCGTGGATTCTAACTTCGATTTTCCTTTATCCCTGTGTTTTCCGCTGTTTGAAGGTGCAATAACAAACAAAATTTCGACTTCAAATTTTTTTTCCTGTGTGTTGGAGCTAATACACTGTTGATTCATACGTGGAGAGGTCGAAGGGAATGTTTTCCGCCGTCCAGCTGCAGGTAGTCTCTCCTCTCCGCGCAGTTAGAAAGGACGCGTTTTGAAAGCTCGTCATCCGAACCCTCATCGCCTGCGTGCTGTGTCTCCCTGCCGTCGAACCTCACCTGCAAAACGCAAACTAAAATCGATTATTTGATATACATGCGTTGTTTTGAGTTAGCCGTAAGTATATGCATAGATAGGATTTCGTATGGAATTTTTTTTGGGTTTAGGTTTGTAAATATATATATATATGCGTTGCCTTTTTTTTATAGCGTAGTTTTAGTCTTAGCTTAAAATCATTTCGATTTCTTTTAGTTTGGCATAGTTATGTAGGTTTATTTTTTTTTTTAAATCGATTTCTTTTTTGTTTGTTTAGTTTAGTCTTAGTTTTATATACATGGGTTATTTTTAGGGTTTAGTGTTTGTAACTTTATTTTAAATAAAATCAAAAAATTCTTTTAGTTTTTTTTATTAGGGTTTTTGAATTTAATTTAATTTCTTTTTAGTTTTTATTTAGATTTAAATTGATTTAGATTGTTTTTATAAAAATAATAAATAAAAATAAAAAATAAAAATAAAATTCATAAAAAAGGTTCTTAGGGTTTTGCTTTAGGGTTTTGGGTAATTAATTTGATTTTAATTTAAGTTTTAGACTTTAGATTAGATTTTTTATTTTGTTTTAGTTTAGATTTGAAATTATTTTGTTTAAAAAAAAAAAAATCAATAAAAAAATAAAATCCAATAAAAATAAATAAAATAAAAAAAAAAATCATAAAAATAAATTTTAGGACTTTAGATTAGATTTTGTTTCAGTTTAGATTTCAAAAAATTTTAGTTTTGTCGGAAAAGCATAAAAATATTTATCGTGGAAAGATTTTGCTAGTTGAAGTCTTAGCTCGAGAATCTCATCGTGATCTATATTTTTTTTGCTGAGGCTAAAATGTTGATGTGGGATTATTGTTTATCTTTTATGTGATTTCGCATGCTTGAATACAATATCTGGTTAATGTGCATGGTTATATCTTTCAAAGTTTATTTTTCAGATTGCCAGATCATCGTTAAACGCATTATGACTTTACTGAATATCTTATATCGTTCGAGTTGTTTGATGTAAATGAGTGCCCTGCATGGTTTATTTTCTACAGTAAGTAACCGTTTACACATTAACTCCACAAGGCACTGGTCTCTTAAACTCAATAAAATCTATCAAGTGCTTTGTCCTTCCGTGTCTCCCAAACCAACTGGTTCACAGTTGGTCATCCATCTCCTTACAGGGTCTACCCCCCTTAGCCGCGGGAGACAGGCTTAAACGGAGAGATCGAGGATCAGAGTGACAGCCCCCGGTATGAGCGTTGTCGTGTCAATCTGTGCGACAACAGGTCCCTAACCCCATTTCCCTGCTCATTGGCCAGATGGGAGGTACTTCCCATGAGTCCCAAACTGCATGGGTAGGATGCCTCGACAAGAGAAACTATTCATCCTGTCCCTAAGTCAACTTGGGGTATCACAAGGGAAGGCTGAGCCATTCACCTTGTACACAATGCACCATTAGGGAAGGGTGAGTCACCCTATGCTCGCTGGTTGCTCCAATAAGTACCCCAAGCCCCCCAAAGCTCCCAGAGCTCAATGCATGCAACATGCAAGACCCTCATAAGAGAGTCTCTGAATGACTCCAAGTCGTTCGGGAAAGTCACAAATTTGACCTTTCCTCGGGGCTTTGACAAAATGTATGCGACCTGTACATTAGTCTCAATGCGATGGAGCCTCCTCGCTCATCAAAGTACCATATCCTAGATAAGGTAGTATTTGATGTCTACCTGCTGAAGTAATCATAGAATACGGGATTCCACAACAATCGAATCCCCCCCAGGTTGATAGAGAAGATCACGGTGGTATCCATCATGTGAACAAACAACTCACTGAAGAGCTTCCACAACCAGGCAGCTTCATACGAGATCATACTCGTAGCTCTGTATTTGGTGTCGACGGTGCTTATAGCAATCGACTTCTGCTTTCTGCTCATCAATGATATCGAAGCAAAATCCAAAGAGAACCAGCACCCAGAAGTGCTCTTGCGATCCTCCACACTGCTTGCCTAGTCAACATTCGAATAATCATGCAACGTCACATTTCTGGCAGTGTATCTCAATTCATGAGAGATTATGCCCCGAAGATATCTCAAAATATTCTTGGCACCAATCCAGTGAGGCTTAACCATATATGAACTCATCATGCTAGCTGCAAAACATATGTCTGGACAAAAGTTCACCAAGAACATCAACGCAAACGAGTTTATGAAACTCGGAGGCATTTCCCAAATCTGGTTGGGCATCACTACCATATAACGTATGAAAGTTAAGATCCTCGAGGTAGTCACAAGCTTGCAATTTACCGTTTCACATCTGGAATCCAACTCCCTTTTACTTCTGCAAATGAGAGGGTCTGCACCTATCAGAAATAGGTCGTCCTTAGAAGGTGCTAGTATGAGAGGTCTATCATCCACAACCTTCAAGCAATAGTTTGGATCGGTTTCACTCCTAGTAAATCTCAGCTTCATCAGACAGCGATCAATCCTCTCATACTATGCCCAGGGTGTTTTGCTTCAATCCATAAAGGGCATTCTTCCACTTGTATACATGAGATTCCTGATCATGAATCTCAAACTCCTCAGGTTGTTCCAATCCTGTGGACCTGCTACATGAGGGGAATGGTCCCCTTGTAAGATTTTCCTTCGGTACATCTCAGACATGTACCTTCATGCTCTTCTTGAATTCAAGCATCCCTGTCACCATCTGACTCACATTGGGTAGGGTCCCATAATAAGTAGACCTCTGGTGCTATAGATGAGATATGTCAATTGACATGATCCACAATGGACCATCTTGCAACTTGATACAAATTGCCAACCCTGAACCCATGAGAAAAAGCATCTTTGAAAATTTCATTTTCAAACACGTACCTTTCCATCGATGAATGCCACCCTATAACCTTTGACTTCCATTGCTGAAATGGACACCAAGTTCTTCTTGCGATCAAGTACATAAAAGAGATTTTGTAAATGAATTGAGTTCACCTTATTCAATTGAGGGGTAACATTCCCTACACCTTTTTCGGGATAGGTGGCATTGGCTCTAAGTATCATCCCACGATTGTTTCCATCTCTGCTAAATTAGAAAGAGCACCCTTCTATTTGATGAAGTGCCTTGAAGCACTACACTCAATAAGCTAGATTCCCAAAGAATTTGAAGGAGAGGGCCAATACAAGATAACGCTTCTTTATCTTATCAAAAACACAATTTGATTCTTCATACCTAGGGTTCCTTGCTTTCCTTGAAGAGTCAATCGTTTTCTTGATGACCTGCATTACCTGTCATTCCTCCGATCATTGAAGATGTCCCTGGAATGATTGTCATCTTCATTAAGAGATGTGTCCCTACCATTCAGACATTCCTTCGCATAATGGCCGAACTTATTGTAACTAAGGCATCTACCTTTCCTTTCACCCTGAGATTCGAACTTGCCATTGAAGTGATTTGTAGGTAGGCCATCAGAAGCTTTTGCTACGCCATTCTGATAATGTTCTCTGCTTCGACTTTACCCTTGGTGAATTTGAAGAGGGATGAGGAATCCATTGATCCTTTTGTCCTTTCCCAACTGTCTTCGGTGATTGCTCTTCCACTCTTTCTTGGGCTTCTTCACCCCAGCTCTGATACCATGTTAATTTTAGGTATGTTCTATGCTTAGAGCAATTTATTTCAATTTTCACAGTTAGCTCAATATCTTTTCTAGATTAGCAATCACATTAACATTAAAGTAAACTGCAGATAGAACATAAACATAAATTGCAGAAGACAAGCCAAGACAAGAGGACACAAGATGTGGCGCTAGCCAAGGACAAACATTAATGTGGGGAAACCCTTGATTAATTCTTCTTTTATGTTCAATAATTTAGCAGAGAGAGAGAGAGATAGTACATTTACAACAGTTGTCAACTCTTTGACTTATCTAAATATGAGCATAGATCATCTCTAAGAAGATGATACATGAAATAGCTGAACTCAGTTGAAGACATACTGCTTCAACTGATTCTCCAAGGTGACTCCTTCACCTATCATTGTGCTGCACCTCGTCATCATGCTGCCCTTCACCGTGCTGCACCTTGCTGCACCCATCATCACTGTGTTGCATCTCATCATGCTTCATCAATCATGACTGTACCCATCATTGTATTGCATCATGTGCCATTGCTGCACCATGTTGCCATACTGTCCTATGTGCTTGCTGCACCTTACTTGCTTGTTTTCCCTTGCACTTGTTGTCCCTTGTTTGCTTGTTGTCCCTTGCATGTTTGTTGTACCTTGCTTGCTTGTTGTCCCTTGTTGTACCATATGTAGCACCATGTCCCATTGTTGTACCATTGTACCATGCTACATATACCAGCGTTAGTTGTTTCCAGCCTAGCAGAGAAGTTAGGCTATAGTTCAAGTTCAAACATACAGCTTCTCCCTCAATATAGAGACAGTTGTTACCATACATAATCCAAGCTGAACAATAGTCTTTAGACATGGTTGCTAGATTTCCATTGCAGTGACTTAGGGCAGAATACAAGTAGCATATAGAAGGTAGCATATGCATCCTTTTAGACTGCGACCATAGTGTTAAGGACAACGTTAGTTCCTATCATTAGGCCAACGTATATATCTTATTGCAGTGAATATTATGATAGCATATCTGTGGTATAGAAGACAACAGCTAGGGCACAGCGTATGGAAGCCTCCTTGCTGCGTTGAGGAACCCTCTTTAAGGATAGAGAAAGAGTCTCTATCTATGGTGATAAGAGCTGCGACTAAGGCATGAAGACCTGCGGCGAGGACAGGAATAGGACTGCGTATTAGGGCAGCAAGTATAGGGTTTAAATCTCCCTGCTTGCACTGCAGCTAGGCATCCTTTAGACAACGTATGAGGGCAGGTTAGGGCAACAAATGGGAGCCTCTTTACTGCTGTTAGCGTATCCCTTTGTCTGCGTCTAAAGGCTATCTCAAACCCTTCCTGAACAGCGTATAGATTAGGGCATGATAGGATTGTGTTAGGGCTAAATTAGATCAGCGTTTAGGGATGGATTAGACCGGCGTTTAGGGCAGCCTTTAGGTCTGTGTTAGGGCACTCTTTAGTCTGCGTCTAGGGCTGCCTTCCATCTGCGTCTAGGGCTACCTCTTTTCCTCTTTCACTCCTAGATTTCTCTTTCACTAAAACCCAAGACAAGTGGGGAGAGAAATCAAGATAGAAGTGTGTGTGAGAAATGACTCTCAAGTCATCTCTTTTTATACTAAAATGTTGAGCATATGTGGGGTTTGTTTGGTTGCTGACCGACCTTGACGAATTGTCTTATAACACAAATAAATTCATAACTCCATGAATACTTATTGGAATCGGATGATCTTTAGATCAATCCTACACCTCTCAATGAGAGGGATCCAAGAAAAATATCAATTGCCATAAATAAGATGACCCACATGGAGTTTGGCCCTAGTTGCCAATTAACATAAAGTGAAAGGTATTAAAAAAAGAAGGGTGAAGATTCATAAAGAGCATTTTTTTAAATTACAAAGGAGCAATAAGAAAAAGATATATTATAAAAAGGAATAAATACTAAATACATTATTAAAAGGTTAGAAACAATTTTTTGGCCATATTGAATTGAAGAGTCCTTTACACACATACATGCTCAAGCTGTAATTATAATTATTATATTGGAAAAAAATATCAAAGGAATTTTAAGTTAAAAAAGGGTGAAAAAGTATATAAAGGGATATTTTGAAGTATTGAAGCGACATATTTGAAAAAAGCAAAGGCTATTGAAGGAATTTAAAGAAAGTTCATCTCGACAAGCAAAATGACATCTTATTCGGAATTGAAGGAAGATTCCTGGAACTTCACGTAACTATGCCTCAATGCTATTTAGAATTAAAGGGTCTATTGTGGGAAAATATGTTACTATCGCTATCTCGCCAACCAAAGATAAAAATTATATAACGCCTAAAATCGCAAACCAATTAGTGATTCTGGAGTCAAATATAATCGAAAAATTAAACTGTTTTGGCAACGAAAAATATGACAACCAAATTATAGTTAAACATTGAGAATTATACATCTATATCACAATTCTTAGTTCAAACCCTATGGAGCAATCAAGGTGACATTATTTTGGGTTCGCCATGGATGGATACCCTAGGTTCCTTCATCCTGAATACGAAAAAAAGTTTTTAACATTTTCCTACAAGAAGAAGAAAATAACACTCCAGGATGTTACACTAAAACCAAATTCAGTAACACCAGAAGACATACAAGATATTTCAAAAATAATTTTTCAGGAAGGTAAAAAAGTACTACAAAATATGCAAAGAAAAATTGACAAGATCACCATTGACAAAAATGAAGAAGTTTCTCGGCTTAAAGACCATAGTGAAAAATTATTGACGCACATTAAGAAGCTTAAGAAGGACAAGAAGTCATTAGAAAACAAGGTACAATAACTTATTGAGAAGGAAGCATCAAATGTAAAAATTCAAGTTAACAAAAAGACAACAAATACCGATTCAGTCAATAACACAACTCAAGAAGAGGACAAACTAGTTGAAGTAAAGATGTACTCAAAATTTGCATTTCCACAAACAGAAGATTCAAGTGAAGATCCAGAAATTAACCATAACTAAAAGAAATCAAGTGTTTCAAATAAATCAAGAAAATAATACAAACGAGATAAGAGAAAATCAAATCACTAGAATTGCTTATCGACATCCGAATCACGAGATTAGACAACTCAATCAAGCTACGTATTTAGAACATAAACAACAACCTAATGTTCCAAAGAATACTAATGTCAGTACAATCCATTCGTCTAATAACAATTCATCACAAGTTTTTAGTCACTGCAAGATTCCACAGAAGATTAATCTAAGATGGTCTAATCCCTTCTTAGTGTGACATTTTTGTTTATCACTTAGAGGATCATATCAACTTGTATCAATGAAGATGGCAGTTCCGAAATGAGAAGACATTTGCAACAAAAAAGATCAAGCCTTTTCATTAGCAAGCTTTAAGGACAAAATTTTTTGAAAAGGAAGGCAATGTTATGAATAAAATATATTAAATCTAAACAATGATGATAATTGTAATAATTATTAGTTAATTAGTAATTGGGTTGAAGAGTGTCTAAATGGAACGTGACATTCCATGAAGAGGCACCTTCCTAGTATATAAGGAGACCCTTCACTCTCATTTGTATCATCATTCTGATTCATACATTTTAATATATATTCTTATATCCTAAATGGAGATCTACATATTCCAAGTCTTTTGGAATATTTAAAGTGAAGAACGAACTCTGTTCGTTCCACAATAATGATGACCCTTACAACTCAAAATCCAACAATGCTTCCTCTTGAGACAACTTGAACTTCTCTAATATCAGGTTCCAAATATTTGAAATTTCTTAAACAGTTTTATGGGTGATGAAGCTCTTAGCCTATGGAGACAGTCTTTAAGGCTTGAAAGATTTGATACAATTGATACAATAAATATAGGACAACTCCTCAAGGAGCCCTCGGCCCTCCAACAAGATGGTAACAGTGCAAAAACTTAATTGCAATTTTAGTTGATGAATATCTCTAATCTCTGCTACAAGGGCAGCCCGCTTCCTCAAGGATAAGTCCACTTGAAAGACAACAATGTTAGCCTCCTTAAGCTGCAAAACTAGTTCAGATCAGTCAACAAAAATGATTGAAAAATGCCACCAAACATCTAAAGCAGATTCACAAGGGCTCATGTCCTTAAAGGAAATGATCAATTAAGCTCTGCTAAAAAGTGAAATTTCCTTTTGCTTCAACTACTGATAATTGTCGTAAAGTTCTGCAAAAAAAAGTCTGAAGATGCCTGCAAATTTAGTTCAGATTTTTAATTAAATTGTTCAGGGAATTTCAAAGCTTGTAGCTTTCAAAGCCTATGCATACTAGTGTTGATAATATCGGTATCGGGAAAATATCGGCGAGGGTCCAGAAAATATCTTATCGGCAAATATTGGAAAGCATAAAAAATGCATAATATATTCATTTTTTTCAGATTTTTAAACATATAAAGCAATAACAACATGAAATAAACACATTGGCACATAAATATGAAGAAAACACTGATATATATGATGTCAAATAGAAATGATACATCAAAGGTGATACCAAATCATGTTGATCCCTGATAATTGTCCATTTAAGGACTCAAATGTGGAGAACCAATGCAAAATAACATCACATATATAAAAGTATCTCATCATCATGAGTTATATGTAGCATAACAAATAAAACTAGCAGCTATCTATCTAAAATCACTGCCCTCTCCCCCTTTTACGGGAAAACATGATGGGCTATTTGCCAGGCCTGCCCCTAGTAGTAGAAGGCCTTGACCTTGCCTCTGCACCTAATGTCAAATAATGAGTGCTAGGTATGGCGCTATGCTTTCCTATATCTATAGCAAATGGTGTTGATGTTGATGCTCCCGCAGTGTCCTCCTCCTCCTCCTCCTGCTCCTCCTCTGAGTGTTGCTGCTCCTCTGACTCTGAGTCCTCCTCTTGCTGCCCCTGTTCTAATGGATCATCTGCCACCGGCTCTAACCATGAAGGTGACTCCTCACTCCTCAAACTATCAAGATAGAAGGACATATCAAGAAGAAAAATGTTCAAGAAGTGAAAGATCACATCGAGCGTCAAGAAATGAATCAAACCATATCTTGTAAAGGATTGGAAGAAATCACCACTCCTCAAACTCTAGAGATAGAAGGACATATCAAAAAGAAAAAGGTTCAAGCAATGAAAGATCACATCGAGCATCAAAAACAAGCTGTCCAAGTTTTAAAGGATAACGCCACTTTGGTGCAAAATCAAATGAAACAACAGGTAGATCAACATCGTAGTGAAAAATGTTTTGAGTAGGTGATTGGGTATTTTACTGCT
>APFE030674064.1:51956-73732 GCA_000404065.3 Pinus taeda | reverse complement strand
TATATGGATAACTATTCATTTATTCTAATATTATAAATTAAAGTTATGTATTAATATTCATTTTGTTTAAATATTATAATATTAAAAAAATGAATTACAGGTTAAACTCATCAATCACTTTATATTAATGTGCCTCACCTTGAGGTAACACGTAACACAAATGACTAATGCATAAAACTGGATGAGGGCGACGACCACTTGAGAACAAGTATTTATCCAAGAACACAGAGACCGAGTGGGGGGGGCGGAGGGGGGATGACAGAGAGGAAGAATTACAGACAAGGGAAATTAGGAAGTCGGAGCCCAGTTGTTCTTGAAATTTTGGGCACGGGGGCTAGAGTACCTCGAATTTGAAGTACTTCGGAGCTGGGTATTGAAGTTGTGCTCAGTTTGGCTAGGAGGTTTTGGTCTTTTGGTAACAGGAGCAAATTGAGAAACATCAAACAAGAAACATCTTCAAACTAATTTCCAGGTATTCTTTTGCATTTTATTTTCAAATTCACTATCTAGTTAATGATAAATTTAGGGCAAAATTATGGATTTTGGTATATTTGTTAAGATAAGTTTCATATTCTGGGAAAAGTACCTGTTTGAGTGAATTACAAATTTTGGATATATCTCTTGTAATTTAGGGTCTTACAGAGAGGACCAACCTATATAAATAATGTAAAGAGGCCTCCATTTGGTATCCTTGACAATCTAACTTTTGAATGCAAGTTTCCTTGAGTTGTTTAGCCAAATAAACCAATGTTGTTTAGCACAACGAATTCCCAAGCGGGAATTCCACCTCTACCTTCGATTAATTTCGAGTGTCACCCTAGGAGAGTATTTCAGAACTTAGTGGGGAGTGATTTGTTGGAGTTCGTGGGACACATCAGTTCTTGCTTTAGCTAGTTTGAACTTTCAGGAGGACGCAAGGCAAAAATCGTACCACTGCGTTGAGGGAGTTTCAAGGGGAATTTTGGCTAGCGAATTAAGGAGAAATTTCATTGAGGGTTGACCAGCATTTGTGGAGAATTTCGGGGCTAGAAATTATTGCTCTTGAGAGAGCCAAACTCACCATTTTAGGACCTGCACAGAGGTGTTACTGGGCAGAATTTGTGGGGCTAGATTCATCTTATTTGTGTCAAGTTTTGGAAGGAATTTCACTCACATCTTTCTGAGGAAATTTGCAAGGCAATCCTACAGCTAATTGAGAAGGAATTTGTGACATATTCAGCAGTTTGAATTGTGGGGGACGCAAAAACTGTCAAGGAGGGTGTAGCACCAAATTTGGGTAATTCTAAAAGGCTGGGATTAGCCCAAACCATTTCTGGGTTTTGATGGACTAGCCTCAAGGAGTTTGCTCCTAATTTTTCAAATTTTTTGGAGTTTTGGTGTCCCAAACCAAAAGAATTATTTGGCATCCAATTTGGAGGATTGAGCTTAAATTTTGGGTTCCGGGTGATTGAGAAAACCAGGTCCAACCATTTCTGGGTCTTTCTGGGTTTGTTGAGGAGAGGCCAAGATTGATTTGGCGGAATTTTCTGAGCAGTCTAGAGGGCTCAAACAGGGGTATCTTTCCATCCAGCGATGCAAATTCCCAGGGCATCGCAGAGTATAGAGGAGGAGCCACTTCCCATCATCCGGGTAGCTTGTTTCCTCTCCTGAGATTTGTCTAGCTTGCCTTTGGCAAGCCAAGGTGCACTTGTTCTTGCATATTGTACTCCTACCATGATATATAATAAAATGGCTCAGTCTCTTTTGGAGTAAATTGTGATTGTTGATATTTCTGTGTTGTTTTTTATTTTTGGTTGCATGTAAGAAATTTATGGCTATTATCCCTTAATATTTCCATTAGGAATATTACAGTTTCAGTAGAGATTTGGGAGAAGGATTCCAGAGAGGATTTCCTCATAATTTCCAATGTCTCAGTGGGGTGCTTTAGCATGGACAAGTTGGCTTCATGTGATGGACATAACGATGGCAGGCTAGATTCTCCGTTGGGTCGTGATGTTGCTTGCACATCCGAGATTAGAGTCATATGCATGTGTAGTGTTTGATACAGGAGGATGAGATCACTTGCTGAGCTGGGTTGCAAACTAGAGGTTGTGTAAACTCATAGGGAGTCTGTAATATTCCTTACAAGAAATATTAAGTGATAACAACAAATAAAGCATAAACATGTAACCATAAAACTAGCACGCTGGCATAATGACAAATTGCATTAGAAATTGTACCAAGAGCTAAGCCATTTTAGTAACTGAGAAAACAAGGTACATATATGTGAAAAAGAGGAACCTGGGTTGCTACAGTAAGCTAGTGAAGTCCCAAGTGAAAATGGAACTCTCTAAGTGTTGGAAACCGCTCTCCCAAGTCTCTGTGTTGGCCCAGTATATTATGCTATTGCTGGCTAGAGTGGAATTGGTGTTTCAGGCCTCTAAACTACTCAAAAAATTCTAGGAAATTAACTGGAGCCTCCTCACAAGGAACCCAGAATAACCCAGAAAATTCTCACAGACCCAAGTGGTGGAAATGTTCCCAAAGTGAACTGCACCCTTCTCCAATAATTTATGTTGTTGGTCGCTAACTAGAACGTTGAATTCTACCGGAAATACTTCCCAGAAAATTCAACAAAATTAACACCGGATTCCTCTCATCAAACCCACAAAAACCTAGAAAGGGTTTGGGTTGAATCCACTGACCCTCGGTTACCCCCAACAAGTGCATATCACACAATCTGGCCAGAAAAGGCCCCACAGTTTGATATTACGGAATTATGCCCAAATCTACCATTGGCTAAATTCTCCCTTGAGTTTTGCCTCCAATCTCCGACCTTTATCTCTCCACAATTCTTCTCCCTTCTTCCCTTGCGCAAGCTAAGCCAGAAACCCCTACGCACTTCTAAATGAAGAGAATTTCATCCACAGATTAGTTTCTCTCTATCTCTACAAAATCACCACAAAATCCTTGGCTCCAACTAGGAAAATCCTTTGGCAAACAACCCAGACTCCAATTCGTTGTATGTTGGACCACAATGAATAACTCGAATTGCCTCTACACCCAGAAAATACGTAGAGGTGGAAATATTATTGTCAATGAAGCTCTATGAAAGACCAGCAATGGACTCTTCGAATTCCCAACTAGGGAGACACTCGAAGTCCTCCGAAATTGGGGTGGAATCCCGCGTGGAATTCCTATGCTAAACAACTCTCCACCCTTGTGCTAAACAACTCCAAGAGAAGATGAAGTGTTCAGTGTAATAGCCAAAAGATGATCCACAAAATGAGTCCCTCTTATAATTTCTCTAGACTCTTAATATTATTTTGTTAGTGGGGGGCATTTTCCACTTAGTTACCTTTTCCGCCATTTTATTAATAAAATAAGAATTTTTTGCCAATCTGCAATAAAATAATACTTGCCACCTTTCTCCAAAATACTAGTTGCCCCTTTTAATTAATATTACCAAAATTGGGGATATTACAGAGTCTAACTTCAAAGGGAGATGCCCTATGGAAGTCTCAATATCTAGGTTTTGTCGAGCTTGAGGCAGAGACACTATCGAGGATAATGTGGTCCATTCTACAAGGTATGCTACAATGGTGGATGCCAGATAGGATAGTGTCGTTGGTGATGTTAAATACTTCCCTGCAATGGAAGTACATCCCTCGCTAAGAGGGAGTGTTGATTTGTGTAGCTTGGGAGGTAGTCCCACAACCCTAGGGCACTAGGTTTGGGAGAATTTTACCCATGAGGGTTTTGTGGGCAATGTACCCAAGCATTGTGGATGTTCCTTTTTCTTGTGTTCCTCATATCATGGTTAGGACGGACTTTCAGGGTTGGAGGTAGACAGGTCACAAGTGCAAGTTTACTTCATTAGCAGGCCCAAGGGCTTTTGGAGATGTTTCATGGGATTTTGAAGAGCTTCTATGTGATTTGATGGCGTTCGCTTGGTGTATTATGTCATCTGAACAACTTGCCTTTCGTTCGGTTGCATTCTGACAACTTTCGAAAAACGGGGTTATTATTGGGCCTAACTCAATTAATTACGCTTAAGGTGGCATTCCAAGAGGAATGATTGACGAAACATCTTAGTGTAATAGCTCGTTGGAACCCGAACGAGAATATCTAAATAATGAGATAGTTAGAAGTGATTTTCAGTGGCCTGAGAAGACATGGTGGCCAATTTACCTTTTTCCCACATTAAAAAGAATATTTTAATTGAAATAAAGAGGAAAAAGTGCTCAATGATTAAAATAATAATAAAATAGGAGGTTCTAAAGGGGTCCATCACATCTATAAAAGAAGGAGGAGGCGGCCATTACAGGACATTTTGGAATTGATCTTTCTTATTGCATGAGAGGTTGAGAACCTAGTTCTCTACTTCATTGGTAGACCCAAGACAGAAACCCTCGGGTGATTCAGTGAGATTGGGCGAGTACCCATATCCCCTTGGTGAATTCATCCAGAATTCATGGGAGAGCTCAGTAGTGACATTTTAGTTTAGTTTTGGAGGGTCAGAACAACATTGCAGCATATTCTTGAGGTCAGTATTCCATCTCAGTTACTTTATTGTATCAGCCTGTAAACCCCAGTTTCTATTATAATAAAAGCTGAGATTCTTTCTATTCATCGTATTATGGAATTGCATGCACTCTTTGTTATATATTACATGGCAATCTTGTGTTCACTGAATGGTGATTTTATGGAGAAATTTTGGTTGAGTTAGATTTCTGCAAAATTAGCCAAATATCTCGTTTGGGATATTACAGTGGTATCAAAGTTGGCTCTTCCTACCAGCCTAAGGATTTTATTGCAAATCAACATCAGAGGAAGAAGGGAAGTTTTTCCGAAGACTAATCCGGATCGAAAGGTTAAATTTTCTAAGCACAAATTTTGTCTCCTGAATAGTAAGAACTACACAAATTGCTAAGCAAATTATATTTTACAACAATTACTCCAAAAGAGAATATTTAAGAAAAGTGCCATTATATTTTGAGAGATTAAATCATATAAGGGGGCCAAAGTCTATTATTTTGAAAGGGTCATATTAAAAAATGAGAGGGGTCGTAAAGGTTATAAGAGCTGAATTGACAAAGCTGTGGAGTTATTAAATAAACTTATGAAGAGAAGCGGACCCATATCTTATAATGTTAGAGAGAAATCAAATTTTCAAAAAATTTACATCTTATGGGGCCGTGAAATATTTATCAAAGTTTTAAGAAGGGCCGTGAAAGAAGAGGTAAGCCTCCCGAAATTTTTCATGTGCTTGAATATTGGTTTTGCAGATTAATTGAGAAGGTAGATTTATTTTAACCAGAGGCCGAGAAGGAATCCCACAAACTCTGAAAATTAAAGCTCCAAACCAAAACTTGCTAGGACACAATTATTCGTGGCAACTACCAGCAATTTCAGAGACGTCAGTGACCAAATCTAATTGCAAATTGGTGATAGCCATCAGTGACAAAATTGAATTGCAAAATGATGGAAACCATTAGGCACCAGGTTGAGTCTAAGATCGTGTTTCTAGATGAGATATCCTAGTGTCGAGTTGCATTGAAGGGAGGATTTGATGTTTGAAGATTTCCCTTTTAATCAAATCGAAATTCATATTATAACTGTCGAATTTTCCAATACCCAGGATCAATCTACACAGGGAGGTGATATAACTTCTAAAGACCGATTTGAAGATTTAATGTGCCAATTATTCAATTGGAGACACAATTTTTCAAGTTGTAGCAAACTCTACTTTCAAAGAGACCTGTGTCTTCTGACTGATACGTTTCATCAAGAATCAATTTTCTGGACGCAAATAAAGCCATCTTCATCCTGTGCGAGCAGTTTTAATTTTTAAATAGTAGTATTCTAAGTATAACAACCTATTGGTGTAATGGTGTGTTGATTTGTGGTAGCATCGAATGTGATATAGCCATGAAAATTGGTTTAGAGGCTAAGGCACATAAGATCTCCAAGACCCAGAAATGGTTTGGGGAAATTCCACCCAGTTGGAGAGATATTAAAATAATTAATATTTTTAATGGGGTTCCTAAGTCTAAACTTAGGAAAATTAAAATATTAATAAGTATTAATATAGAACTGGGTGAGACTATTCTAAATGACATGGATCAAGCCAAATCTAATCTTGGTTATTGATTAGTGACTTAATCTCTGCCGTTGAAGACTCAACAGGAAAAGCATAAGAGGAGGCTTGAGGGTCAATTGGAGAAACACCAAATTGATCAGTGAGTTCGATTTTCTAGAGCGTGGTTTTGCTGAGAGAATCAAGCTAGTGATATGTTGCAGCGAGGGGTAGTTCAGCACGAGGCCGAGAATACATAGCAGAGAGGCAGAGATAGTGCCAGAGAGACAGCGCAAAGCCTGGGAAGGCTGACATACAGGCAGTTGGGAGCTACATAGAGGCTGAGGAGGCCAGCGTAGGTGATGCAGAGGACCGGAGAGTTGACGTAGAGCCAAGAGGCAACCTTGGTGATTTTCGTGGGGCAGATTGAGTGCTAGTGAGCTGGGAAGGGTGACATCGTCCCTGCAGAGTGACGCAGAGCAATGGAGAAGCTTGGAGCAGCGTTCGTTGTCCAGCTAAGAAGTTGTCGTAGTTGTTGTGGGATCGATCATCTGGTGACTGATCAACTAGAATATTTGTCTTTGAGGAGAGGTACTTATGCCAAGGAAAATATCTGTAGAGCGAGCCATTTTTGGCACCCTAGTTGTATTCAGAAACTGCATAATAATAAAACCCTCATATTTGTTGCACCAATTTTGCTACATTGGGTTTTTCCGGGACGATTGTCCAAAATAACGGTGTCCCTTGTGTGTTTGTCTTAGTTATTTCAATTGCTGATCTGTATATGTATTAAGGTTGCATTTGTGTTTATTTTTTATATTTATATTTATAAATAACTTGTTAATGAAAAGAACAAGTAAGAGAAAATAAACCAGATAATGCAATGGGGATTTTTGATGTGTCAAACTTAGAAATTTCAACATGGTATCAGACCATAGCAGATCACATGAGAATTGAAGGCACCAGCAGTAATTTGAAGTATTTGCAGCAGTAGCAGCAGTCCCGAGAGACAGCGTTGTTCCAATGCAGAAGTAGGAGAGAAGAAGTGATGCAGATGGCCTGCATCATCATTTCGAGCCAGGAGGAGAGTCAGCGCAGAGGCAGAGGGGCAGATCGAACCTTCGCAGTGCCAGGTCATCTTTCTTAGCCAAGAAGGATCGACGTTGTGGCCAGGATATGCAAATTTTGCCATTGTCGGGATTGCATAGAGCTTGAAAGGCTCAGTTTCTTCAGTTGCCGGAGGTTGGAGAGCTCTGGGTAGATTGTGATTAAGAAGTTGGTGGGGTGTTGTTTTTGTCACTGCAGAACAGTACCTAAGGAGACATAACCAAAGTAGAGGGAGTCGCTACCTTGACGGATTTCTAGCCAAGGAATCCAAATCCGAGTTGCAGTTGCAAGGAGGATTGGAGAGGAGCAGTTCGACAACTGGCTAGAGGATTTCCATGAGGGAAATCAGGACTTAGAGAGAGATTTCTAGGAGGGAAATTGAAACTCTGAGGGAGTCCAGAAGAGGAGCTGAAATGGCAGTGAACAGACTGAGGGATCAGGACAGGTTGGACAGGGCTTCCCACTTTGTCATCTGGAAGGCCAGGATCTTGGCAGTCCTGGATCGACATCGCGTCAAGGATTTTGCCTTGAGAACCATGGCTATCCCGGTCGACCCATCTGAGAATGAGAAGTATGAGGATGCAATGGTGAGGGTGAAGTGCATGATCCTAGACGGGGTCAAAGATCATGTCATACCACATATTGCTGAAAAGAACACAACAAAGGAAATGTGGGATACTTTGAAGACCTTGTATCAGGGCACTTTCATGTAGGGGAAGATGCTATTGGAGAATCAGATGTGGTCGCATCAGATGCAGAAGGGGGAGCAGATAGTTCCATTCCTTCTCAGGTTGCAGGAGATTGGCGACCAGCTTACTTCCATGGGGTCTGCATCTGATCCAGAATTTATGGTTAGGACTGCCCTGAATGCAGTCTTCGAGGAGTGGGAGACATTTGTCTAAAGTATTTTGGGCAAGGCCACTCTTCTAGGATGGGAGGAGATGTGGGTAGCTCTTCACCAAGAAGAGATCAGTTAAATGACCAAGGCGAGTAGTAGTGGTAAGGGAGGTCGA
Organism: Pinus taeda; assembly: GCA_000404065.3. Taxonomy (NCBI): domain Eukaryota; kingdom Viridiplantae; phylum Streptophyta; class Pinopsida; order Pinales; family Pinaceae; genus Pinus; species Pinus taeda. The sequence goes on along the minus strand of APFE030674064.1, from coordinate 65,554 downwards.
ATCAAGAAAGAGGAGGAGGATGCGGCTCTAGCATCTGCGGGACAGTAAGGAAAGAGGAAGAAGAAGGACATCTCCAAGGTGAAGTGCTTCCATTGTGGGGAGCTAGGACATTATGCATCCCAATGTCCTAGGAAGAAAAACAAGGGAGAGGCTTCTAATTCTAAGGAAGCTCCAACTAAGGCGAAGAAAGAGGTTGAGACTGATGACGACTGTGCCATGAGTGCTCATGCACCTTTAGAGAAGAAGTGGGGAAACATCGAGTTGTAGTCAGGAGGACTACATACTAGGGGCAAGATCCTTGAGGTACCCAAACTCTTGGATCATATCCGACTACGGGAGCCCTTAACGACAGTAGCAGGACAATAGGGGTCAGGTGGAGCAAAGTGTAGTGGAGTAGCAAGGTAGTGTTTGGGTTGATAAATCTGAGGCAACATAGTGGAGATTGCAGCAGTGCGAGAGGCACAGAAATGTATGCAACAGGCTACAACACAGTGGCAACAGAGGGAGCACAGGATAGTAGCAGAGGCAACTTCAGTTTCAAGAGGCTTCCAGACTGACTAGGATGCCAGTATCTGGGAGAAGTCAGTTACCTACTTCTCGATAATTGAGTTACGGTGCAGCAGTTAGCAGTGGCAGTGCTAGGGGCAGCATGGGCAGCATATTGAGAGGGTGTTGCAGTACAGATGTGGCAGTGACAGTGGCAGTGTCATGGGCAGCAGTATAAGGAGCAGCAGTGCAAATGATGTGAGGCAGCAGGCCAAGCATCAACACAGGTACCGGTGCGGAAGATTAGTGTGATGTTTCTATAGTGAAGCATTACTAGAGCACATTCATTGCTAAGAGGGAGTGTTGATTTGTGGTAGCATCGGATGTGCTCTAGCCATGAAAATTGGTGGAGAGGCTAAGGCACATAAAATCTCCAAGACCCAGAAATGGTTTGGGGAAATTCCACCCAGTTGGAGAGAGATTAAAATAATTAACACTTTTAATGGGGTTCTTAAGTTTAAACTTAGGAAAATTAAAATATTAATAAGTATTAATATAAAACTAGGTGAGAATGTTCTAAATGACATGGATCAAGCCAAATTTAATCTTAGTCGTTGATTAGTGACTTAATCTCGGTCGTTGAAGATTCAACAGGAGAAGTATAAAAGGAGGCTTGAGGGTTAGTTGGAGAAACACCAAATTGATCAGTCTGTTCGATTTTCTGAAGCGGGATTTTGCAGAGAATCGAGCTAGTGATATGTTGCAGCGAGGGGCAGTTCGACACGAGGCCGAGAATACATAGCAAAGAGGCAGAGATAGTGTCAGAGAGACAGGGCAGAGCCTGGGAACGCTAACGCAGAGGAAGCTAGGAGCTACGCAGAGGCTGAGGAGGCCAATGTAGGTGACGCAGGGCCAAGAGGCAGCGCTGGTGATTTTCATGGGGCAGACTAAGTGTTGGTGAGCTGGGAAGGGTGACGCAGTCCCTGCAGAGTGACACAGAGTAGTGGAGAAGCTTGAGCAACTTTTGTTGTCCAGCTAAGGAGTTACTGTAGTTGTTGTGGGATCGATCATCTGGTGACTGATCAGCCATAATATCTGTCTCCAAGGAGAGGTGATTCTGCAAAGGAAAATCTCAGTAGGGTGAGCCATTTCTGGCACCCTAGTTTTATTTAGAATCTGCATAATAATAAAACCCTCATATCTACTACACCAGTTTTCCTGCATTGGGTTTTTCTGGGGACCATTGTCCAAAAATAACGGTGCCCCTTGTGTGTTTAGCTCAGTTATTTCAGTTCCTAATCTATATATGTGTTAAGGTTGTTGCATTTGTGTTTATTTTTGGTATTTATATTTATAAATAACTTGTTAATGAAAAGAACAAGTAGGAGAAAATAAACCAGGTAATGCAGTAGAGATTTCTGATGTGTCAGACTTAGAAATTTCAACATGGTGCACGTTGAGTTGGACACTGGATGAGAGGAACAAATACGGAGGAGTTGTCACACCATTACCAGATTCCCTTATTTTAGTTGCTGGACTATTCTTCCTACGAGTTCGAGTGATATCGTTTTGGGCTTTTACAAGACAAAATTATAACAATGAGAAGGATGCTAATACTGAGATTAAGGCAACCAATCAGGTTCTCACTCTGAAATTTATTCCTCCAAATAAATATAATACCTGAGTAGCAATATTTATCATTCATAAGTAGCATTTTATTTTTGCTGTGAATTTTTGAGCAAATATTTTGGTGGTCTCATTGAGAGTATATGAGTGCATATATTTTTTATTGCTGCTACAGTGAGCTCATATTGGTTTCTTGAACAATAGCTAAAGTCGTGAAGTGTTTTGAGTGTGAGGTTGTCAGTTGTTAGCATAGCGGCCAACACTCATATATGCATAACAAAGCTTATGTCACAAGAGTCTTATCTGTATACACTGTCATTAAAGTTTCACGTATGATGTTGAGTCTTGAGTCTTGATTATCATTGTGTTGTATTGATTCAGTTGGTCATTAATATACGCTCCTGTCATGTATAAATCAGTTTGATGTACTTGACTTCATTAAGCTCAAGCATGGATAAAACATTCATAAACTCCCCTAATAAACTAGCAACGACAATCAACAAAACCCTTTCGAAGGAGATGCTCACTTTGCTACAACAAGAGCAATCACAAAAAGAGCATGAGTTGGGACACCAAATCTTTAAACTTGGAACAGATTTGAAACACATGAGGATCACTATGAAAGCTCTTTTCAAACTAGAAGAACTGGATGCACTCCTCGCCAAGATAGATCAATTAGAAGGGAAAAAGTTGATGTGGGCTTTGCAACCCACCATGCTAGCTTTAATAATGCCCAAGTTTTTGGAGTACCCTTGTGAAGAAGTCACACTTCCAGTTGCCTCCTGTCTTAGTGGTGTTGATTTTTGGTAGCATCAGATGTGCTCTATGTCTCAAATTTTGCAGAGAGGCTTATGCACATGTATTCCAAAGAACCCAGAAAGTGTACTGGAAAATTTCACCCAGAAACAATTTTATTAAAATAATTAATTATTTTTAATGGGACCCTAAGTCTAAACTTAGGAAGATAAAATAATTAAAGGGTATTAATATAAATTGTGGGTGTAAAGCCCCAAGGGTTAGCACAATCGGTCAAGTCGGGGCCTCGCCAATGGGAGGTCACAGGGTCGAAACCCGAAAGCTCTTGGGGTTAGGTCTGTGGTGACCGAGGGGTGGATCCCACTCGGGTGGGGTCCACCCAGATTTCTCGAACCTGGATGTAGCGGACTCACTGACCAGGGCCCGCGAACCAGTAGGAAAAAAAAAAAAAAATTGTGGGTGTAACTTCTAAAAGAAGACGAGGATCAAGCAAAAATGATCTTAGCCATTGATTAGCTTCTAATCTGGGTCGTTGAATGTCAACGAGGAGATTATTTAAGGAAGCTTGAGGGTCAATTGGAAAAACAGACAGAGAGTGAGTTCAGAAGTTCGATTTTCTGAAGCAGAGCATCTGTCAGGAGAATATCGATAGTGAGTTTGTGTGGTGAGGGGCAGAGATAGTTGGGTTGGAGTATCTTCTCCAAAGCCCAAAATAAGTAGCAAAGAGGTAGAGAGACACCAGAAGGAGGTAATGCAGGACCTAGGAGGGGTTTACGCTGAGCCAAAAGGGCTCACGCAGAAGCAGCACAGTCTCCAAGTGGAAGACCGAATTTTCTGAGGGAGCTAACATTTCTGAATCGGGAGGGTTGGAAATTGCTCCAGAAGGCAAAATCGATCCCCATTTGAGTTGACGCAGGGCCCATGCAAGGGCAGCGCAGAAGTAGTCGGGGAACTCGCAGTTTAGTAGTCGGATCAGCCGGAACTTGCTGGGTAGAGTGAGGTAATCTCACAAATTCCTTCTGCCAGTTTATTTCTCGGTAACTGAATTGTCGAGAGGGCATCCAGAGTTGTATTTAGAAAACTACTGCATAATAATAAAAACCCTCAATTTTGTTGCACCAGTTTCCCGCATTGGGTTTTTTTGAGGACATTTGTCCAAAAAATATTGTCACTTGTGTTAATCTTTCTCTATTGTTTTGTTCTTGTTTTGGGCATATTATTTAATTGGTGTAGGATGCAGTCTATTAGGTTTGATATTTGTTGCAGGAAGCAGTAAATAATTTGTTTCAATTAATTAACAAATAGGAGAAGTTTAATCAGTTGTTGTAGTGGGGATTCTGGTTTACAAAATTTTCACATGGTATCAGAGTGAGTGTAGGTAAAGCAAGAAGAACAGAGCCAGAGAACCCAGCGTTGAGCAGAAGAGGGAGGTCGAAAACGCTGCAAGAGGCAGCAGTTTGAATCCCTAGGGGGTTTGCGCAGTCCTAGCCAGAGAGCAGATCTTCGAGGCAGTCTCTCTCTGAGTGAGTCGAGGAGAGAAGGGCTTCCAGATCGAAAACTATCGTGGTAGAGGGAACATCGTTGAAGCCTCAGCGTGAGGAAGAGCTGGTGAGACACAGTTTTTCTATAGGTTGTTTTCCTGGGAAGAAATACATCAAAGAGAAGAGAAGCATTGTGAGGGATTTTTTCCTCAGAAGACTTCCCACCAAGAAGTTCGTTCTCTTATTGGCTGAGCAGCAGCAGTAAGAGCAGAGAGGAGTAGTTTGACAGTTTTTCGTGGCAAAGATGGCAACCAGTGGCTTGAGAGGTCAGGACAGGTTGGATCGGGCATCCAACTACGTCATCTGGAAGGCAAGAATGTCATTCCTTCTATATGAGCATGCTCTCAAGACATATGTCGACACCGTGGTGGTTGTGCCTACAGATGCAAATCCGTTGAAGAAATACAAGGCAGAAATGGCGAAGGCAAAGCGTATGATCCTCGACGGAGTGAAGGATCATGTTGTCTATCACATCGCTAGCAGAGGGATTGCTAAGGAGATGTGGGATGCGTTCTCTACGCTATATCAAGGTTCTTCCAAGCAGCGGAATATGTACTTGTTGATTTGGGGTAACATCGGATGTGCTCTAGCCATGAAAATTGGTGGAGGCTAAAGCACATGAGATCTCCAAGACCCAGAAATGGTTTGGACATATTGTATCCAGTTTGGGAGATATTAAAATAATTAATATTTTTAATGGAGTTCCTAAGTCTAAACTTAGGAAAAATAAAATATTAATGGGTATTAATATAAAATGTGTTAGAAGGTTCCAAAAGTCATGGATAAAGCCAAATCTAATCTTAGCCATTGATTAGAGATTTAATCTCAACCGTTGAAGGACCAACAGGAAAAATATAAGAAGAGGCTGGCTTGAGGGTCAGTTGCAGAACACACTAGAGTGATGAGTGATTCGATTTGCTAGAGCAGGGTTGCTAAGCAAAGTCGAATTAGTGATCAGCAGCGAGGGGCAGTGAGTATTGGAAAGAGAGGCAGAGACAATGTCGAGAGACCAGCGCAAAGGCAGAGAGCGAGAAGCAGCAGCCAAAGCAGGCCATGCAAAGCCCAGGAGAGACAACACAGAGCCCAAAGGGACTGCGTCATCCACGCAGAGAGTAGCTAGAGTGACGCAGAGGGTCCCAGACGGTACGTAGTGCCTAAGAGGGCTAACGGAGAGGGGTTTGGGGTTGATGTAGAAGCCAGAAGGGCCAGCACAGAGCTTCAAAGTCTCTGGAGAGGGTTTTGTGGGACAGGTTTTCTAAATACCTATTTCTGAATAGAGGCATTGCTGCCAGATATTTTTCTCTATCAGGTGAGCTAGTTTGGCACCCAGTTGTACTCAAGGAAATACTACATAATAATAAACCCTTAGAATAGTTGCAGCAGTTTTGCCGCATTGGGTTTTTCCGGGAACATTTATCCAAAAATAACGGTGTCACTTGTGTGTTTGTTTTCTTTCAGCTGAGGATCTATAGATGTTGAGACTATATTGTGTTTATTTCGTTATTTATGTTTTAAATAACTTGTTCGAATTTAACAAGTGGAAGAAATAAACCAGAAGAATACAGATTAAATTTCTAATGGATAGACTTAGAAATTTCAACAGTACCTTGACCAGAAACTGAGATCTGCTCAAATGCAGAAGAGGGAGTTTGTGGATCCATTCCTCACAAAGCTTCAGGGGACCCGAGATGAGTTATTAATTGTGGGGTCTGTTGTCGCACAGAATGTCTAGGCACCACGACAACGGCTCAAATCGGGGGTTGTCACCCTGAACCCCAATCTCTCCGTTTAAGCTGTCTCCCTACAGCAGGCTAAGTGGGGTAGACCCTATGGAAAAATGGAATCAAAAAGAACTAGTTGTAAACCAACCGGTTCAGGAGACACAGTGAAGCGATCAAGTACTTGATTAAAATTTAGCAAGTTTTATAGGATTTGATTAGATTTTAAACGATTGATACCAATGCCTTATAGAGTTAACAATCTTGCTAGGGATATTAAGACCAAGTAATCGATTAATGACTGCTGCTTAGATGAATGACTATCTTATATGAAATGTAGATCCTATAGCTAATGTGAGATGCAAGAATCTTGGTTAATTTTAGTTAAATGCCTATTTAAATGTGAATCCTTCGATCCTTTCTGTGTTGAGCTTGATTTCGTGGTAATTGGTAGAGAGAAGATAAGGCAAAGCACACTAAGGTGTGATTAACGATACCTCTCTTGAAAATCTAACATACTCAGTGCCTCTAGTGCTACAGAGAGTTGTGGCTCTGATGACTGCAAGGTCACCGTTTTAAGTACTATTAAAAACAGGCTTCTCAAACAAAGATGGATAGATACCTATCTCTCTATTGACCACGCTTATGCTTGGAAGTAAATTTTATTTATGCAAAGCTAACTTATATGAAAATGCACTAGATGATGGGATGAAGTTAGACTCGAGGATCGGAATCTTAAAAATAAACTCCTAATATTACAAGTAAACCACAAGCTTATTTCAAATCTTTTTGATACAATTATAGCTCAAAGAGAACAAAAACTTCTTTGTAATTTAATATCAATGTCAACAGATGTTCACAAATACTTAGCTTAGGAAACAGAGATATGCGATCTATTATAATTCCATGACAAAGCACTTTAACAATTACTTGAAAATATTTGCAATATATCTAACATGTAACACACATCAAATAATTCAAGCAATGACGATCAATTTCAATAGATGCAAGATACTTGAGCAGTTAAATTTCTAGAGATCCAAATACTTTAAACAACCATGAAATTTAAATGCTAATCAATTCCAATCCTAGAATTAAAATGATTTATGCTTAGTGACCCAAATTTAGGAAAATTCACCACTTTCCTTTAGTTAACCTTCAGATATAAAAAATTTAAGCGAGTTTAACTATAGAGAAATTGAAAATGTTAATACCACAAAATTTTTCCTTAGATTTTACCTCTAGCACAAAAAGACAATAAGAAGGAAATTTAAATTGACAACTTAACTATTCCTTAGGAGAATTTTTTGATCTGCTAAATTTTATGAAGCACGACTTAATGTGATAAATGATCAATGTGACCAAAATAAATCAAAAAAGATTTAATAATTTTTTTAAAAATTTAATGGGCCAGAGGCCACATAAAAAAATTTTAAAAAATCCTTTAATGTGAAATTTTAATTTGATTTAAATTTTTAGTCACATAGAATGAAATTCTTTTTTTCTTTAAGTTTTTTAAATGTTTAGGATTTTTTAAGATTGTTTTAGATTTTTATGATTTAGAAGTTTTTATATTTATCTTTTAAAGTTTTTAGATGTAAAATAAAAAAAAAAAAAAAAAAAAAAAAAAAAAAAAAAAAAAAAAAAATCACAAAAAGAAATTGAAAAATTGTTGAACAAAATCAAATCAAATCAAAACTGAAAATAAAACAAAATAAACAAAACAAAAATTGAATTTAAAAAAAAATGAATATAACTAAAGCATAGAATAAAATTCAAATATTAAACTAACCTAAATCTAGACTAATTCATAACAAAAAAAATACAAAGGAAAATCAAATACGCTAACAAATCAATCTAAACCCCAAACTAACCTGTATACAAAAAAAATCGAATGTTTTTGTTTATCGTTGTGTAGGTGCAGGACGACGAAAAGAGCTGGACAAGAGCCAGGAATGAGAAAACGCAAAACGAGAAGAGAGTTGGCTGGAGCCGCAAGGGGAGCTCAGGTAGCAGAAAAATGAGGAAGGGAGAACGCAGGGATAGCAGGTCGAAGACTGTAGGTTGACTGAGCGGTTGCAGCAAAGGAGGATGCGGGTTACGGGAGAATGGCTAGCAAGGAAGGATGGAGAAGAGGGAGAAGAGATGAGTGAATGAGAGAAAAACACGGGTTAGGGTTGAGGGTTAACGCAGCAAGGAGAATGGAGGAGTTAGGGAAAGTGAGGGCTGCAAGGAGAAGAAAAAGACTGCGGGAGAGAGGCTTTTTGCAAGTTGAAGGAGCTGTGGGCAGCAAGGAGAGAAACAAAATGCGAGTTGGGATAGAAGAAAAACACAGCAAACAGAAGGGTTGCGATTTGGTAGCAGAAAGAAGAACTCAAATTTTGCAGAGGGGAGGAAAAAAACACAGCAGAAGAGGGACAAAGACGCAACAGAGGATGCAGTGAAATTTTAAAGGGCTTCAAGGCAGCAGACAGTAGCCCAACAACGTTAAAAATCTTTCTAGAAATTTATATTTTTTTAAATGATATATTCCTGCTTCAAATCCTCTCAAGAAAACTCATGAAATCCTCAGATCTAAAATTCAAAACCCTCAGACTGCAATAATTTGGATAGACTCCTTGCAAAATAATTTTCTGTAATATTCATAATTAGCTATGGCTAATTGGAATATTTGATTTTGTCCAATTTTTGCCTTCTATAGTTATTTGTAAATAAAAAGTGAGGAAAGGGGAACATAACTCACTTTAGAATAAAAAGTCACTTCCTAGGTAGCACAACGTTGTGACTTAAAGGGGAGCCAAGGGGGCCAAGGGGGGACGCAGAAATGGAGCCCACGCAGACACATGGAGGAACTGCGCAGGAGGAAAAGGACACGTGGCAAGAGGGGAATCACGCAGGAGGAGGTGAGCCTAGGGATTGTGAGAAGCAGAGGCTATAAAATAGATAGGAGCCCCCTCATTTTGGATCACTCAATTATGTGCATTTGGAGTTAGTCCTTTCGACTTCTGAGCATGCTGGCTGTTTAGCTAGTCTGCAGCACTGTTTAGTGCATCGAGTGTCTTCGTTCGGAGATCTCACCCTTAGCCCCGTGGAACTTCGAGTGCCTGCTCGGGTAAGGTATTTCCTTTGGTATTTCAGCAGTAGTTTCATCAGCATTCCAGCAACATTTTTAGCAGCTTTTTGGAGGACTGTGCAGCGCTGGGAGAGGGACGCAGTTCTTTTTGGTTGTAGTGCTGGATTTGGGTTTTGCAGGTGGATTTATACTGGAGATTGAGCAAGGGTCCAGCTCTTGTCTCATTGGAGTATTTTTGGCAGGATTTCAAGCAGTATTTCAGGCAGAGTTTAGAGCGGTTTTCAGAGGCAGCGTAGAGCCTTGGAGGAACTGCGCAGATCCCCAGGAGGGTTATTTTCAGGGGTCATCCATTCTAGGAAAGCTTCCTGGGTTTTTCTGGGTTTCTTGAGTAGAGCCCGAATCCAGAGTTTCAGCTTTTTGCGAGGATGGGAACAGCCCCAAATCATCATTTGTTCTCTAGCAGCAACAGCATCCACGCAGAGAAGCCATTCTTGTCCTTCTGAGAGTATTTCTTCACTTGCCTTGTGCAAGTCAAGGTGTGATTTGTCTGATCAACTCTTGTACTCATTTTATTGCTCAGTATAATAAAATGGCTTAGCATTTTCTCGCTGCATTTCTTGTGTATCTGTTTATATTTCCAGTTTACATTATTAATTATTGTTCCACTGTTATTTTATCACTTCTGGGTTATTCTATCATTTGCACATATTTGGTTGGAGTTTTTGTTGGGGTTTGAGGAATATTTTGGGTTGGGAATATTACATTTTGAGGCCAGATCTTACCCTCCAAGGCCTAGATCTGGCTTCAAATCAAACTTTACTTTCAGATTTGCAATCTATACCTGAAAACAAAAACACTTAGAACCCAGATATACAAAAAATAAATAAAACCCCAGAAACCCAAGTAGAAAAAAACCAAAAAAATTTACAGATTTATGCACAGGAATAGCAGATCTCCCAGATCTGGCGAGTGCGAGTCCAACTCCGCTCCCAGATCTGATAATCTAAGGCTCTTAATAGCCAGATTTATCAATTTAGCATAGAAAAAATTAACCTTTTAAATTTAAAAGGAAGTGCTTAGCCCAAAACCCTTCGTGCATCACAATAAAAATTTTATGATAAGCCTGGGATCAAATCAAGTTGGGCTCTTCAGAAAATACGAATCGGGAGTTGGTTGGTCCAACTGAAAACTTCCCCGAACGACCGATGATCTAAAAATCAAGACTTTCCTACAAAACTCAATTCAACCATCAAAATAGAGCAAAAAACAATAATAAAATTCAGATAAATAGAGATACCTACTATTATATTCAAAACTTAAATTATTATTTAAACCCCAGCCATTGAGCAAGATACCTGTACTCAAATCACTCTTCAGAAGCTATCATCAATGGCTAAAAGGAAATTTATGCATGAAAATGACACATCTTATAGTATTTCTATGAACAGTAACACCAGCGAAAAATTAACCCCAAAGTCTTCTTTTATTGTTAGAAAAGATTACACGACAGCTTTTAGCTTAGCACACGACTCAAAGGTCGGATGAATTGACTGACAAATGACTTCCTATTTAAAGATAAATCCTCTAATGGTTAGTTCAAGTGATCATTGTCAAAGCAATCTTGATCGTTGATGAGGATCAAAATTTCTTTTAATCTCATCTGTCGAAATTTTAAATTTTTGAGGAAATTCAAATTTTTCAATTAAATGCATTTTAATTAATTCAAAATTAAATTTTTGAATTAATTTCCCCAAAATTTTGACTTTCACTTAACCCTAGGGACCAAAGGCTTAAAATTTAGCAAAATAATTAATTTACCTTAGTCCCGAGACCTTTTAAAATTTGAACTTAAAGGACTGATGAATTTTGCCTTTGGAGAATTTAAATTTACCTAGGATCTAAAATTAATTAAATTTTTGGCTTAGGATTTTATTAAATTTTTTAGCCAAAAAATTTAATTAATTAACCTATGAGGGGATAAATTATTTTTTCCAACCCTGAATACACTTTACATCATAATTTTCATATTTTTACATCATAAGGGGAAAAACCCATTTGAAAAAGACCCTTACAGACTATCCATTTCTGCGACACAAATATAATCCAGCAGGCCAAGCAATTTGTAATAAAATAACCTAACCAAATAATTAAGATTATTCCCAAATCACTTTTACATAGACTCGATCTATAACACTAGGACTCTCCTAAGATCCCAATGATAAAATCCATTCCAGCTTTGGGGTAAAGCTGAAGAAAAACTCTGCCGACAATTCGAGAACGGATTGGTGAGACAAAAAACCTCCCGGAATGTAGATCATCACAAAAAAATGTAGGTTTACCTAGGCAATTACATACATGACACGGATCTGCTGAGATTATTTACATTATACACATGCAGAATGGGTTTACATTATAACATTATGATCAGACTGATGATGATAGCTGAACGGCACGAACATGTCGATCAGGCGCTATTCCTTTTGCGAAAAAAGGGGGTGTATTGCTATGGGTCGTTGACACATAATGGTTAACATCTGGCTCTACTTGGGGATGCGTTGTTGCAATGGAGGAATGTGAGAATCCAAAATCTGCATCCACGCAACACACAATATAACATAAGTAGTGTCCATCCAAAAATCATCATATAACATTAAGCACAGGAAAGATATAAGATCTTCATTTATTAACTAGTCTAACAACATGAAAAACATAAATCTAACTACAAAATGAAATACGGAAATATCAAAGCATAAGGTTAGAAATACAATACAAAGATGCCCCATGGCATCATATGTGTTCAATATAGTGCATACTGAGCATTTGCCTGCTTTCAAGCAAACCTGTCGGTTGTTTCTCAAATGTGCCATGCCCAATCTTGCATACGGCAGGACCTTTTCCTATCCGAAAATCAAGCTGCTCGCAACCATCTAATGCATCAAACTGCTTTCTCATTCTCTTTCTTTTGCGTTTTTTCTTTGTGGCAGGTTATATCACTAATGATGTGGAACATTCTGCTTCAAAACTCTCAGTTGAAGCATGTAAGATATGCATGACATGTCTTTCTTCATTCTGCATGTGCTCTGTCAAGAATGATGGATCAGCCTCACCTTCAATTATCCACTTTTCAATGGAACAAATGACCTCATAATAAGATGGAGCTTGCTGCAACAGATAGGGAGGTTTATGATCTGTTGATGTTTCCTTGTTTCTTTCAGCCTCTAACTGATGTTGAAGTTTTTGTCCCTGTATTGTTATGGCATCCATCTGGGTAGAATGTTCAACCTTCATAGCACTGACTTCCTTGGCATGGTTTTCGTCCATGGTCAATATCTTATTCTGAAGACATATCTGACCAGTGTCCATATTTTCTATTACTTTGTCATTATCTGCTTTTATGGTCATCAAGCAATGTTGCATAGAGTTTATCTCTTTCTCATGATTTGCTTGTATGATAGCTAACTGATTATTATAATCAAATCTCTTGATGGTCATTTCTTCATCCATAGTTGACAATCTGTTTTGAATTGAACTTATTTCTTGTTAAAATTGGCAACCAGGGAAAAACTTCATGTTGGTCATCTTATTCATGGTTGATAATATGTTCATTAGATTCCTCTCGTCGAGAGGTGTAGGATTGATATAAAAATCATCCGATTCCGATAAGTATTCATGGAGATATGAATTTATTTTGATTATGGAATTATTATCAAGCCGATGTACAACTCATGTAGGCTCAAAAGCCCAACAGTCGCATCTATTCAAACACCAACGTTGTGTATAAATATAGGAGGAATTTTCCTCATTTGGACTCACTCATCTCATCACATCTCTCTCTCTCTACTGTGCAGAAAAGAGTCTCTTCTCTACTGCACAGAAAAGGGTCTCTCTCTCGCACATGTGAAGCTAGAAGCTATTGAAACTGGGGCTGCAACTGCAGAAGTGAAGTTTGACCTGCGTGGACTAGAAGATCTCCTCATCTGAATTGCGCTGTAGGTTCATCTGAACCTCCTCTGAAAGCCGCAACTTTTGGTGGTAGAATCAAGTCAATCCGATGGACGGTTTGCAAGATATCGACTGCCCTAGTTTGAAGGAAGCTGCCGAAACTGAAGCTGCAACTGCAGAAGTAAAGTTTGACCTACGTGGACTAGAAGATCTCCTCATCTGAACTACGTTGTAGGTTCATTTGAACCTCCTCTGAAAGCCACAACTTTTGGTGGTGGAATCAAGCTGATCCGACGGTCGGTTTGTGAGATATCGTCTGCCCTAGTTTGGTGATGAAGCCGCTAATGCTGATGCTGCTGATCTAGGGTTTGCTACTGTTGATATAAATCAGATTTATTGTACTATTTCTCTCTGTTGAATTATTAAAGATAAAAGAAGATTTGATCAAAGGGTTTC
>APFE030674064.1:34120-48400 GCA_000404065.3 Pinus taeda | reverse complement strand
AAAGGAAAGCTCAAAAGGGGACCATTCCCCTCAAGCCTAATCAATACCTCCAATATATTACAGTTGGTTCACTCAGGCGTACCTGAGGTTGGCATTAAGAGGGAGACTACTACACCACATACTCGAGAGTAGAATGGTGTGGCACCATATGATTGTGGAAGCTATCTCTATGGGTAGATGACGTAAAAATACCTGATGTGGAAGAACTGATGGATCCTATTTATCCACCTAAGCCTTTCTCTTCTAGGAAGAGGCCTTCATGGATTAGGGGGATACTTGATGATGCTGAAAGACATGTTGCACCCTGAGGAACCTTCCATGAAAGTAACAAACCTAACAGGTATCAAGGATACCTGACCATCATGAGCACAATTATACAAAATGAGCTTTCATCATTCACAGATGTCGTCAAGCATCAAGTATGGAAGGATGCTATGACCATTATGTAGAATGATGTCTAGGAGGTAGTTCCCAGACCCCAGGACAAGACAATTGTTACTTCAAAATGGCTTTACAAGATAAAGCTCCAGCAGATGGAAGTATAGAATAGTATAAGGCTCGTTTTGTTGCTCGTGTTTTCTCCTAGAAGGAAGGTATAGACTATGATGTGATATTTTCACCTGTTGCCAGAGATATGACCATCTTCTTGATCATAACCCTTGTGTCTTCACAAGGGTGGAACCTACATTAGATGGATGTCAAGACCACGTTCTTGCACGGTTCGATCAAAGAAGAGGTCTATGTGGAGCAACCTGAAGGATTTGAGATTTATGATTGAAAATCTCACATATGCATGTTGAAGAAGGCTCTCTATGGGCTGAAGCAAGCACCCCAAGCATGGTTTGATAGGATCGATAGCTACTTGATGAAGTTGGGATTCACTAGGAGTGAAACCCATCCTAAACTTTACTTTAGGGTTGAAAATGAAAAACCTCTCATACTGGTGCTGTATGTGGATGACCTCTTTCTAACAGGTGCAGACCCTCTCATTCACAAATGTAAGAGGGAGTTGGCTTCTGTATTTGAAATGAAGAGCCAAGGATTTGAAGTGTGGCAGAAGCCAAGGGAAATTTTCCAATCTCAAGGAAAATATGTGGTGAATATTTTGAAAGGATTTGGTATGGTGGACTGCAAGCCTGTGACTACCTCGAGGATCTTAACTTTCAGAAGTTATATGGTAGTAATGTCGGACTAGATTTGGGAAATGGCTCTGACTTTCAAAAACTCATTCGCGTTGATGTTCTTCGTGAACCTCCGTTCGAACATATGTTTTGTAGTTAGCATTATGATCTCATATCTAGTTGAGCCTCACTAGATTGGTGCAAAGAATCTTCTGAGATATCTTCAAGACACAATCTCTCATGGATTGAGATACACTACCGGAAATATGAAACTGCATGATTATTCGAATGCTGATTAGGTAGGTAGTGTGGAGGATCACTGGAGCACTTTTTAGTGTTGTTTCTCTTTGGATTCTGCTTCAATATAATGGATGAGCAGGAAGCGAAAGTCGGTTGCCATAAGCACTATCGAGACCATATACATATCTATGAGTATGATCTCATATGAAGCTACCTGGTTGGGGAAGCTCTTCAGTGAGCTGTTTGAACACATACCACTGTGATTCTCTATAACAACTAGAGGTGGGATTCAATTATTGAGAAATCCCATATTCGTCAATTGCTCTAGCAGATAGACATCATCTAGGATATGGTAAGTCGATGAGCAAGGAGGCTCTATCACATTAAGATGATGTACAGGTCGATACACCTTGTCAAAGCCCTGAGGAAAGATCTAATCTATGATTTTCCCAAACAACTTGGAGTCATCAAGAAACCCTTGTACAAGGGTCCTACATGTTGCATACATTGAGCTCTGGGAGCTCTGAGGGCTTGCGGTTCTTACTGGAGCAACATACGACCACAAGGTGATTCACCCTCCCCTGGTGGTGCGCACTAGAACAAGATGATTCGCTCTCTTGTGGGACAAGATGATTCGCTCTCTTGTGGAACAGGATGATTCACTCTCTTGTGTAGCAAGATGATTAGTTCTCCTATGAGGCTTGGATTGATGTGTTCTCCATGGCAATTGTAGTAGGATTGATGTGTTCTCCTGTGAGGCCTAGATTGATGTGTTCTCCATGGCGATTGTAGCAGGATTGATGTGTTCTCCTGTGAGGCCTGGATTGATGTGTTCTTCATGGCGGCCTGGATTGATGTGTTCTCCATGGAAATTGTAGAAAGATTGATGTGTTCTCCTGTGAGGATAGGATTGATTAGTTCTCCTATCGAGGCATCCTACCCATGCAGTCTGGGACTCATGGGAAGTACCACTCATCTTATCAATGAGCAAGGAAATGAAGTTAGGGACCATAGTAGTACGGATGGATGCATCGTTGTATCTACCGTACTCCCTACGCTAGGATGACCTCCATTGATCTGGGATCAATGATACTGATCTGGGACCAGTGGTAGGAGTTGTACCATACTATGACACTGACTTCGGGTCGGTTGAGACTAGTCTGGGACCAGTGGTACATACTCTGAGACTGACTTCGTGTCAGTGCAGTACTGGTCTGGGACCAGTAAGAGTGGTACATACTATGACGTTGACTTCGGGTCGGTTGAGACTGGTCTGGGACTAGTGGTACACTCTCTGAGACTGCGTTACTGGTCTGGAACCAGTGGTAGGAGTTGTACCATATTATGACACTGACTTCAGGTCGGTTGAGACTGGTTTGGGACCAGTGGTACATACTCTGAGACTAACTTCGTGTCAGTGCAGTACTGGTCTGGGACCAATGAGAGTGGTACATACTATGACGCTGACTTCGGGTCGATTGAGACTGGTCTGAGACCAGTGGTACACTCTTTGAGACTGCGATACTGGTCTGAGACCAGTGGTAGGAGTGGTACCTACTATGAAGCTAACTTCGGGTCGGTTGAGACTGATCTGAGACCAGTGGTACGCACTCCTAGACTAACCTTGAGTCAGTGGAGGATGATATTGGTCTGAGACCAGTGGAGTTGTACTCACTATGACGTTGACTTCGGGTTGGTTGAGACTGGTCTGGGACCAGTGGTACATACTCTAAGACTGACTTTGAGTCAGTATGATACATCCTCGATCATTTCTTCTTCTTCATAATTCGGACAAAAGCAGAGCAGAACAGACAATGCAAGAGCAGCGCAGAACAGAGCAAAACAATACAGATTAGTACAGGGTAGAACAAGACAAAGCAAAACAGGCAGAATAGAGCAGAGTAGGGCAAGGGTTAGGCTGTACAGGGCAATGCATTTGATGGATGAATAGTAACGACCGATAGATAGATTGCAGATGAAGTTCTCCCTAGTTGAGAGGGAGTATTAAAATTGGCAACCAGGGCAAAACTTCATGTGGGTCATCTTATTCATGGTTGATAATAGTTTTATTAGATTCCTCCCGTCGAGAGGTGTAGGATTGATATAAAGATCATCCGATTCTGATAAGTATTCATGGAGATATGAATTTATTTTGATTATGGAATTATTATCAAGCCGACCTACAACTCATGTAGGCTCAGAAGCCTAAGAGTCGCATCTATTCAAACACCAACGTTGTGTATAAATACAGGAGGACTTTTCCTCATTTGGTCTCACTCATCTCATCACATCTCTCTCTCTACTGTGCAGAAAATAGTCTCTTCTTTACTGCACAGAAAAGGGTCTCTCTCTCACACATATGAAGCCGAAAGCTGCTGAAACTGAAGCTGCAACTGCAGAAGTAAAGATTGACCTGCGTGGACTAGAAGATCTTCTCATCTGAACTGCGTTATAGGTTCATCTGAACCTCCTTTGAAAGCCGCAACTTTTGGTGGTGGAATCAAGTCAATCCAACGGACGGTTTGCAAGATATCAACTGCCCTAGTTTGAAGCCGAACGTTGCCGAAACTGAAGCTGCAACTGCAGAAGTAAAGATTGACCTGCGTGGACTAGAAGATCTCTTCATCTGAAATGCGTTGTAGGTTCATCTGAACCTCCTCTGGAAGCCACAACTTTTTGTGGTGGAATCATGCCTATCCGAAGGTCAGTTTGTGAGATATTGTCTGCCCTAGTTTGATGATGAAGCCGCTAACGCTGATGCTGTGGATCTAGGGTTTGCTAATGCTGATATGAATCAGATTTATTGTACTATTTCTCTTTGCTGAATTATTGAAGATAAAAGAAGATTTGATCAAAGGGTTTCCCCACACATTGTGGGGTTTGTTCCTGGCTAGCCGCCACATCTTGTGTCTCTTGTCTTGGCTTGCTTTTTGTCGATCGTTTAATGTTCTATTTGCACTTTACTTTATGTACATGTGATTGCTAATCTGTGGAATATAATAAGAAAAAGAAGTAAACTGTTATAAGCATAGAACATACCATAACGTAACAGAACACGACAGGGAAAAAGATCAAGGTGCTACGTTCAGATAATGGTGGAGAATACACAGATAAAGACTTTACAGACTTTTGTGTGAAGGAAGGCATCAAAAGAGAAGTAAGTCATTTGAGGATATTTGGGAGTGTGGCTTACTGCCACATACCAGATGAAAAGCGCAGTAAATTGGATCAGATTGCAGAGAAGGGGTTCTTCGTAGGGTATAGCGAGACCTCAAAGGCATACAAGATCTACATTCCTAGCAGCAAAAAGATTGTAGTGAGGCGAGATGTAAAGTTCATGGAAGACAACTTTCAGAAGATCTCGAGAAATGCTTGCAAGTGATCAGTCAGCAGAAGTTTTGTTAGTCCAGTAGCAGGGACAACAAGTGGGACAAGTAGGAGGATAGTCATAGGGATCCAATATGGTGACCAGTACCAATATCTCCTTAGGGGTAGGAGATCCAGGGAGTTCTCAGCAGATGGAGCAACAGGGACAGGATGAGGAATTGATTGAAACTCTCACCACTAGTGGAAGAGCCAGTAGGGAAGTGCATCAGACCTTGAGGGGCACAGAGGAGTTTGTCATGTTGGAATTTCTAAGTCTAACCCATTAAAAACCCTTCATGTACTTTTTGATTTATTTCTGCCTACTTGTTCTAAGTTATTTACCATGTAAATACTAAAAATAAATACAAGTACATGCTCAACACATTACAGATCATCAACTAAGCGAAACAAAACAAGCATACAAGTGACACCGTTGTTTTTGGACTAATGTCCCTGGAAAAACCCAATGCGGGAAAACCGATGTAGCTATCTAAGGGTATGTATTATTAAGCAGTTTCATAATACAATCTGGGTGCCAAAACCGACTCACCCAACAAAGAATAATCTCAATAGTAGTACCTCTCTACTTGAAAGCAGATATTCCGGCTGAAACCCCGGATAAACACTCTGATAGCTCCCAGCTCCAATCTGCCCCACAAAAACCCTAGCGTCAGCCTCTAGGGACTACGCCAGCCCTTTCTGGCCCAGTGTCTGCCTTGTGTCAACCTCTGGAGGCCCTGCGTCAGCCCTTAGAGCCTCTGCATCACCCACGCTGTCTCTCTGAGGCACTGCGCAGCTCCTGGTTGGCTCTGCGTGAACCTCTGGCTGGATTTGCGTCCCTCTCTCCTGGTACTATCTTTTCCTCTCAACTTCTGTATTCATTGCCCCTCAGCTGCAACTTTGATCACTCTTTCGACTTCCTCAGCAAACCCTACCCCAGAAAATCGAAAAATTGATCAACTCGGTGTGTTCTCCAAGTGACCCTCAAGCCTCCTCTTTACTTTTCTTGTTGACAAATCAACGACCGAGATTAAGTCCCTAATAAACGGCTAAGATTAGATCTGGCTTGATCCATGACTTTTGGACCATTCTAACACAGTTTTATATTAATTCACATTAATATTTTATTTTCCCTAAGTTTAGACTTAGGGACCCCATTAAAAATATTGATTATTTTAATATCTCTCAAACTGTTTAGAATCTTCTCAAACCCTATCTGGGTATTGGAGATCTCATGTGCCTTACCCTCTCCACCAATTTTCGTGGCTAGAGCACATCCAGTGCTAATCAACATGTCGGAGCTCCTAAGAGAGACAAGAGACAATGCAGGTAGCTTGAATGATATCAAGCTTTGGTAACTCAGGTTACAAAACCCTCTAGCTTTCAGGAAGCCGCACAGCATCAAGTGTGGATGGATGCCATCGTAGAAGAATGTAGTTCTATCATGACAAATGATGTTTGGGAGGTAGTGCCTAGACCAGAAGATAGATTAGTTGTAGGTTCTAGATGGATCTACAAGATCAAGTACACTGTAGATGGCAGTGTAAAGAACTAAAAGGCTAGATTCGTGGCGAAGGGGTATGCATAGAAGGAAGGGATAAACTATGAGGAGGCCTTTGCCCTAGTTTCCAGATATACCTCCATCAGATCTGTTATATCCCTAACAGCGTAGTTGGGATGGGAGATTCACCAGATGGACATCAAGGCAACATTCTTGAACGGGGTGATAGAAGAAGAGGTATATATAGAGCAGCCTGAAGGCTTCGAAACTCATGAGAAGCACACTCATGTATGCAGGTTGAAGAAAGCCATATACGGGCTCAAACCGACACCAAAGGCATGGTATGGTTGGATTGACAGTTATCTGCAGCAGTTTAGATTCATCAAGAGTGATGTAGATCCAAATCTCTGCTATTTGATGGTGGAGAATGAGCCTCTCATTTTGGTTTTGTATGTAGATGACCTATTTTTGACAGGATCATCAGGGCTCATAAAGGACTGCAAAAGGAACCTTGAAGCAAAATTCGACATGAAGGATATGGGGTTGATGCACTATTTTATAGGATTGGAAGTATAGCAGAAGAATGGGGAGATCTTCCTTGGGCAAGGGAGATATGCTACAAATATTCTGAAGAGATTCAGAATGCATGTTTCTGACCCATGACGATGCCCATGATCACCAATTGGAAGAAGATAGATGCATCAGGGGACAAGGAAGTCGACCCCATCTTGTACATACAACTCATTGGGTCACTCATGTATATGGTTCACACTAGGCCAAACATTTGTTTCACTATCAATACCCTTAGTCAGTTCATGGTAGAACCAAAAAGGGTACATTGGGCAGTAGCTAGGCACATTCTTAGATATGTGCGTGGAACAGTCGGATATGGGTTGAAATATACTCGAGGAGATGACGTCAGATTATGCGAATTCACAGATGCAGATTGGGTAGGTAGTTCTGTGGATAGGAAAAGTACCTTCGGGTATTGCTTCAGTGTTGGATCGGGGATGGTCTATCGGTGTAGTAGGAAGCAGAAATCAGTAACACTAAGCTCAGCCAAAGCTAAATATATGGCAGCCAACACAACTACATGCGAAGATATATGGCTTAGGAAGTTGCTTGTGAGTTTGTTCAGGAAGAAGATGGGAGCGAGCAGTGTTTATTGTGATAAATAGAGTTGCATAAAACTCTCTGAGAATCTAGTATTTCATGATAGGTCGAAGAACATTGATATCAGATGTCATTTCATTAGAGACTGCATTCAGCGTAGGGCAGTCCAGCTATAGTATGTTACCACAAGAGATTAGGTAGTAGACATACTCATGAAAGCTCTAGGGAGAGCTAAGTTCATCTAGGAATAGATGGGTATGGTGGAGAACCCGTTTCAGTAGCAAAAACAGATGGATTCTCAGTTGCAGCAGCAACAACAAATGAGAGGGAGTTGCAGTGTAGATGCAGTAGATGGCAGCATTACAGCAGGGTCAACAGCAACACGGATGCAACTCATATCAGAGTTGCGCAGTAGTTGGTTGGGTAGCAGTAGCCAGACATTAGTAGCGTGATAGGAGATGGTGCAGAGACAGTGTGTTGTGGCAACAATTGAAAATGCCCCCTCAGGAAAGGGAAACGACTCCCTAGCACGTACCCCTGAGTTTCCTCATTTTTGGGGTTGTGGGGAAACGTCCCCTACTCGTCCCCAAGTCCCCGGAGTGCGGGGGAGCGAGGAAACTAGACCCCTGGGGGGGGGGGGGGGCGAGTCCCCGTGGAATACTGGTATCCTGAAGGAACCTAGCCCCCACTTCCATAAGATCTAGAGTGGAGCGAGGTAAGGGGAGACCTCTCACCTTGAGATTCAATTCTCTCGCTCGTCTGGTGCGTTCTTCCACAAGTTTTGCTTGCACCACCTCCTCAATTGTTACAAGAGGGGTAGGAGCTTTATCTTTTTCCCGAACCACCTATGCCCAAAAATTGATGTGTCTCAGTTCTTGTTTGAAGGTGGCCTGTTGGGATCAAATTTCTTCCTGCTTGCTTTTAAGGTCGAGAATTTCTGCATGCAACGTATCATTTGGAGGATGGATATTTTCCTGCTCTTTGCTTTCATGTAATACCTTTTTAAGGGATAAATTATCCCCTTCCACCTTCGAAACTCTAGTAGAGAGGGTGTGTATTTCTGAACGGAGCTTGTTGTTTTCAGTTTCCAGAAATTCCATTTTCTGCAGCATTTGTTTTACCGGGCTATCCAGAATGAGAAATTCGACTCCATGGCTTTTTCATGGACCCCAGTTTGAAGTTGTACCTTGACCCTCAGCCACTATTATTGTAGATTCAGGCGAAGCTAGGGGCTATGACAGGATTTCAAAGAATTGGTTGACATCCATGTCTAAGTCCATCAGAGGTCCTTTAAAAATGCTGCACAAACATGGACTATTACTTCAGTTGTTATACAGTTGATTCATGGTATTTGTCAAACACTTAACGTGCATCCCAAAAGCACGTTGCAACTCTCTTCCTTTCCTAGTCTGCGTCTTTGTTGTTGCTGTCTGCAGTGGGCTATAAACTGTGGGCAGTCTTCCTTAGAATAGTAACCAATTGTGCAAACTTTTGACCAAAGCTCTGACCTCAAATCTACCTCTGAGTGCAAAACTGTCTCAGGAGCAAATACTGCGTTAGAACTCTCGGACATGCCTTGAATACTAATTAACCCTAAGTACTCTCATGAACACTCGCTGACAAACTAGTAATGAAACCATTGACACAAGAGGGGAGCAAGTTCCTTGGCAGATCGAGCGATCCAGATGTAGAGATTCAACAAGGAAGAAGAGTTCGAGCCAGAAGGAGAGCATCAATGATTGAGGGAGCAGCAGTAGAGAGTTCCAAAGGATTTTTCGAATGGAGAGAAAGCGGAAGGGAGGCTGAATTATTCTGTAGAAAAGTCGTCCAAGTAGTGCGAGTGAGCAAGAAATCCTAGTGCGTGTGCCAGGAAGAGATTGATTTAGTGGTTGAAGGCCGTGAGACCACCCAGAAGGCAGAGCTAGTCGTTTCCAAAGGTAGAGGGAGGCTATATGGCCTAGTTGGAGGCAATTTCAAGGGCCGTCTTGACTTGCGCAGACTAGAAATGCGAGCAGGCCAAAGGGAGGCCAATTGATTTGCAAAGGGAGAAAATTCTCTCCTAGAAATTTTGCTGGAGGATTGTCAGTTGTGTATCCATATTATTGTACTTAGATTTTTACTGCTGCATAATAATAAAACAAACCCTCATACGCTGCACCAATTTTCCCTTTGGGGTTTTTCCCGGGACTTTTCAGTGCAAAAAATTTTGGTGTCTATTTTATTGTGTGTGCATTATTTTCTTAGCTTCCTGTTTATTTTCCTGTGAATTTATCGATATTTTTCATAATAACAAATAAACTCCAAAACAGTTATGTGATAAATTCTCAATAATTGCAATCAAGAGATTTTCACATAAATAACTCACATAACTAATTATATAATAAACTTTTACAACATAGTTCCATTTAATATTGTGCTTTGTTCATCTCACGTTAAGTTATTTTAGAATTTATGTAAATTTATGGCTTAATTATATAATAAGAAAATAATACGTTAGAGAATGGTCTTGTATGACTTTTACATGGTTTTTATACCTGCGGAAGGCAAGGTACATTGGAATTGGGTTTTAGTCAAATTGCTATGACTTTCCATAATTTTTTGTTTTGCAATAAAGTTTTATAAAGTTTTTAAATATTAATTCTATTTTTTTAATCAAACCAATATATTGATTTTATATGGAAATAATTATTTTATTTTTATGGATATCTCTAAGTAAGAATAATAAGACATTTTTTTTATGGGGTTTTTTAAAAGCGAAATTATAATAAAAGGACTATAACAATAAAAAAATATAAATTATTAGAAATGCCACAATGGTGTTTATAAATTATACCAAGGGGGAATTAATGCAAGGTGTTAACTCACACATTAATAATTCTTAAAAAAACTTAATACAAACAAATCAATTTTTTTTTTATTATTTGCCACGACTCTATCATTCTCATTCTTGGTGTTGGACAGATCTAACTTGCCAAGGTGTATCAAATGATTCTGGATCTGATTCTCGATGTGTGACAAGGCGTGATCTGATATATTATTAAAAGCTTATTAAGTTATTATAAATATACTAGGATGTAAAAATTCTTTTTAATTAAACATTAATACATAGGTTATCAAGTTAGGAATCTGCGGCCCTTCCAAGTGCTCTGCATCTTTGCCCCCCATACAACCTGCCATAGAGATTTTAATGACATAAAAACAATGAATGTGCACGTGACTCACATTTCATGGGATCTATTCAACACACTATTTTAAGTTGATGAACCCCTTTAGTTAATAAGAAAGTGGATCATTTAATATAATATAAAAAGTTGGTTTATAAAGTTCTTAATACACATAATATCAAAATCAATGCAATTAAATTTTATAAATTTTAATTTTTATATCCATAGTAAAAGTTTTTCACTAATCTGCGTGATATGTGAACCATCCCTTAATGACAAGATGATAGACCATGGCAGATCCATGCATTGGTCGTATCAAAATTTTAGTTTTTTATTAGATAGTTAATTTAGGTGGATATTTGGTAATTAAAGTTTTTTTTTTATTCCTTTAAATAATGGGTCACATCTATGTATTTAATTTTTTTATTGTATAATTAATTTATGAGGGCAGTTGCATTTCATTGTTTTCTTTTAAATTTTTAACTCTGACAAATTAGTTGGATTTTTTTAGTTTAGATTTGTCAAAATAACGAAACATTAATTTATGGGATGTTTAAAGTATTGGAGATTTTCAATTTTCTTTTATTTTAGTGAGAGTAGTAAAAAAAAATAGAAGTTGCAAGCTGCATGTACGGGGATATTTGTGATAAATTAACAAGTTGCAAAAATAATCCATTATGTATGATAATTAAAAATGCAAATTTATCAGGTAAATTTTCCAATCATATCTAAAATAATAATAGTAATAACACATCAACATTTTCTCCTTCATAATATTTGACCATTTTTCTCAATAATATTCTCTCTTTTTGGTTTATTTTCATAAGAATAATAATAGCTATAAGAATATATTAGCAGTTTTCTTTTAAAAAAAACTAATTATAATTTTCAATTTTTCACTGTTGTTAAAATCATTTTAATAAGCAAAAGCATTAAAATTAATGAGATATAAATAATTTATTATTGGTTTATTAAAAAACCAATATATAAATAATTTTTAAATAATTCAGACATTTTTTTATTTTAAAAAAAATTCCATCCCCAAATTTAATATTATTAACCAATAATATTTTTAAATTTTAAATTTAATTTAATATTATCTCTACATCTGCTTTCTTATTTTTCTGTGTTTTTGACACGTTAATGTTAAAGCAAATATGGTAATTAATGTATACTTAACGACGGCAGATTAGGAACTTGAGCTTTAGATTTCTTCCACAGGTTCACCAGCACGTACAGTTGGTTGGCGTGATCCTGGTTTCATACACACAAGCTTTTTGAAGGATTTGTGGCCAAACACCAAGTAAGGGTTCTCTATGTTATAACATTCGTAAGTCATTTTTATTTCTAGGCATTTCCTAGCACACTTATATTTATGTAATTTTGTGAAGTTTCTGCCCATTTTGTTTAGACTCAAGTAGATTAAGGGAACCGTCAAAATTTTCAAATGGAATTATTTCGTACCTTGTATCCAGTGTCAGATTGTTTACTTATTGCTGGTTTTCATGTAACCTCATTGCAACAGATACTGCTACAAGGTTGGCCATAGGCTATTAAACGGTTCATATGTGTGGAGTCCAGTTTATGTTTTTCGGGCTTCTCCATATCCCGGCCAAGATTCTTTACAGCGTGTAATTATTTTTGGTGACCTAGGGAAGGTGAGGTATATTGCTATAGTGCTCAAGCAGTTTTGCATGTATATTTTCCAATGAGCATAGATTTTCTTACATATAAGGTCATTCGTGATGGAAAGTTTTATTTTAGTTAGTGATATCACTTCTGTTTTTAAATCCAAATCCTTGACACACAAGTATAAATTAAATGTCTATCTACTTCTGTTTTTAAATCCAAATCTGTGATACACAAGTATAAATTAAATGTCTATCCTTTCATTCGTCATGAAAAGGGTAATACAAGATCATTGAAACACCAAGCTTTAATGTGTTGTAATTCCTTATTTTCAGGCAGAGCGTGATGGGTCTAATGAATATAGCAATTACCAACCAGGTTCTCTTAATACGACTGACCGGCTTGTTGAAGACTTGGATAATATCGATATAGTGCTTCATATTGGAGACTTATCTTATGCAAACGGCTACCTCTCTGAATGGGATCAATTTACATCACAAATAGAGCCAATTGCTTCTCGTGTTCCTTACATGGTGGCAAGGTTCGAAAATTAGTATTTGTCAATATGTAATAATATTTGAAAAGCATCAGTGATGATCTTGTCAGTATGGTTCTTATGATTGTTTTGTTTCGCTTGCAGTGGTAACCATGAACGCGATTGGCCTAATACAGGTTCCTTTTATAAAAACACTGATTCAGGTGGAGAATGTGGTGTGCTAGCTGAAACCATGTTTTATGTTCCTGCAAAGGACAGGGCTAAGTTCTGGTATGGAAATGTGTATGATTTTAACAAAGTTTCTACCTTGGTTTGATAATATGGCAAAAAGATTAGTTTTATGGTTTCCTGTCCATGCACAATTGTTCATGAGCAACACATATCGAAAAGATCGTACTTATATATATTTATGACCCCCTGACGTATTATATGACATGTAAGTTGTAACTTGTAACTACATAACACTAACACTAGGACTTCAGTACAGTGGATGCTAATATAATTATGAAACTTTCATTCTGGCTTTAAAGGGGATTCCTCAGTAGATAATCAGCAAAGCGAAAATCCATAGCTTATAAAATATTTAAATGGACCAAACACACTGAAGTCTGCACACCTACCTCTCCTCCAGATCAACCTACACCCACCTCGCATTGAGAACCAGGCTAATGAATGTCGTTGAAGCAACAATGACTAAAGCTGATGAGAGTCATATTGCTGTAAGATCTTACCGAAACTCCACCCCCAATCCCTACAAAACGGCCGTGGCATCCTCACATTCATTTTGGACTATTGCTTGGTTCTCTTTTAGGGCCAGTTTATTGATGACCAGATTTTTTGGTGACTGCAGCTATCTAGTTCACTCCTCAATTGGGATTTGCTAGTGCTTGAGAGTTTCAGCATTGTTTCCCCTCTGGAAGCTTTGCTATATGTTTGTTTTTTAGATTGACGTTAGCTCTTGTCTGCATGTTATGCTATGTGATGTGATGAGATAGATCAATTATTAGCCAAGGGTGCTTTGTTGATCAAGGATGCTTTAGTCTTAGATTCTTTATTTTAGGATTGTTTGCTCCTTTGGAAGCACAGATAAAGTGCTCTTGATTTAATTTCTGTAAATATAAGAGGTGTTTTGCAAAATAAAATAAAAAATTATGAAACTGACTTATCATTTGAGTTGAATTCTCTCAATAAGAATGTGCTATCTCAATAATAGTAACAATAATAATGTAACATGCATAAGTATCCTGGATCTTTACTATGGATCATCTCCAAGATGTCATTCTTGTTAGAACTGGCTTACTTGTTAGTGGCAGAAGTGTCCTCAGACACGTAATTTTATTAATAAGAAAAAATAATTACATAATTTGATTTTGTAAGAGTTTACACCCGAACATCCAAACACTCTTGCAATGAGCTATTTATAAGCTCCATGTCCTAACTACCTCTAATTATGGATCACCTATTAAATAACAAGTGTCCGTTTACAATAAATGCTATTCAAACCATCTAGCTAACAAATCTCCTAAAATAGAGCCTAAGATACGACACTTTTGGAGAGTCATAACAATACACTAATTCTAAATGTCTTCATTAAATAATTAAACATTCTAAAATAATAACTATTAATTTAATATCTTAAATTAATAATTA
>APFE030674064.1:2703-20401 GCA_000404065.3 Pinus taeda | reverse complement strand
AAAAAAATCTAAAATCACTAAAATAATAAAATTTCTTTTCTTTTGAACATAAAACTGGACAAATTCATACCAATCATTTTCTGATCAAGTTAATGGAGTTTTCCAAAAACTTGTAGAGCAGGAATCTCCTCCTCACATTTACTGCAGCATTACTGGAGCTCTGATACCACAATAATGGTAGAAGTGTCTTTAGACACATAATTTTATTAATTAGAAAAAATAATTACATAATTTGATTTTGCAAGAGTTTACACCCGAACATCCAAACACTCTTGCAATGAGCTATTTATAAGCTCCATGTCCTAACTACCTCTAATTATGGGTCACTTATAAAATAACAAGTGTCCATTTACAATAAATGCTATTCAAACCATCTAGCTAACAAATTTCTTAAAATAGAGCCTAAGATACAACACTTTTGGAGAGTCATATCTTGTTACAGCAATACACTAATTCTAAATGTCTTCATTAAATAATTAAACATTCTAGAATAATAATTATCAATTTAATATCTTAAATTAATAATTATTTTATTCCAATTTTGTAACCTATGATAATATTGTATTTTTGGATCATCTAACACTTGTAATGGGGTTCTTGATTTACCAAGGCTTCCTGGGATTCACAAAATCCTGTCAAGTTCATTTCATGATAGAAATGTCAACAAGATTGATTTGATTTGGCAGCTGATATATGACAGAACATCCAGGTTTGACTATAGCGCTGATGGCATATGAACACCATCTATCATCAGCTTCTACAATCAGGTGGGTCATTCCAACTGGAAGACATAGCAAAGCTAATGTATTCTATTGTAACTCTAGCTTCAAAACTTAGATTGGTAATCGAACCAAAGTGTGCAGAGATAGCTGGTTCAGTTTTTATTGGTCTATGCTCACATGCAGAAGAGTGGGAGAAGACAGAATAGAGCTTTGATTAATTGCTTCCATGATTCACAGAACACTAGCAGATGTTTTATGTGCTTAGGGGTTGTGATGGCCCAAACTGGCAGTCTCATTAAGGTCTTTACGAAATGCTAAGGTGGCACCACACAAGACAAGTGTCCACTATCACCTCAGCACTAATCCCCACTCTTTAGGCCAACTCCTACAAAACCATGAGAGGCATCCCTATACTAAAATATCGTCCACCATAGGTTAGTAGACCAGTGTCTTATAATACCTCTTGGCGGATGGAGTCTCAGAACAAATTTTAGACTTTTTGCCAAGCTGAAATTGAAAATCTATCACAGGAAATGCAGACCAGCAAGTGAAAGACATTCTAGTTATGAGAAAGAAACCTTGAAATGGCACAATAATTGAGTGTTGAGAGCCCTTACCAAGCTTGAGATAAAATACCTCACTGTTGACCTTGGTATGTGGTTGAAAGTAAACAATTAGTTATATGTTCTAGTGCTTCAGACCTGCAAAACTGCATAAAAATGCAGAAACCAGCAAGCTAAATCCCTTTTTGGGGCCATCCAAAACCCTAGAAATGCTTAAATAAAGTATGATTATTGGGTGGAGGTGTTAGGGAACTGAAATATGATCAAAATGAGCAGCCCAGCACTTAAAAATTATGAGTACATGGAAGAAATTCAAATTTGAAAATATCAATCATGAAGAGGGGTCAAAACCTATATTTTACTTTATGCAGAAATCTAATTTCTAGCAAGTTGGAAAATGATTATTCACCTCAAAATGTTCAATTAATACCTAGAAGTGAATAAAATTGAAAGGTTTGAAGATATGTACCTTTAGGCTCAAAACCCATGTGAGAGGATTTCACTTTCCATGCAAATCTGTGGCTGTAAATTGAATTTACAGATTTTGTAAAACCCTTGTCCAACTCCTTGAATTGCTTAAGGTCAGTCCTCTTGCACAAGACAAACAATTTACACCTTCCTTGGGTCACTTAGATAAGATTGAAGTGCAACTAAAGTGATGAAACTAGCTGAAAGATTTGAAATTAAGCTCAAGCTAGTGAAATATATTTGTATTTTTATATTTTCTTACTTTTATACTGTTAAATTTTAATAAAATAGAATTTTGGAAAAATGTTTTGGATTTTTTAATAAATGGTGGTGAGGTGGGGCTTACTTTTGTCATACTATTTGTTGAAAAATGTAACTAGGTTCGGTCTTCATAATTATCATTGTACTTGTATGAGTATGTATTTCATGTAAAAGCAAAAAGAAGAAAAATAAATTTATTATTGTTATTATTATTTTCTAGTCAAAACATGTTCTCCATGCTTCTAGGGCTTATTGAGTCAAAGAAAAAGAAATTGTCATGTGTCAAAATCTCATTTGGACGATTTGTAAGAAAAAAAATATGAATTAAAAGAGTCAATTTTTTCACCACAAGACCAAGTTGGCCCTCTAGATGGACAAGTCGGTGTGAAAATTCCTTGAAATGCAACATATGGATTTTATTCTTCTAACTGATTAATTATGCAGTTTATTTGCTACAACAAACAATGAATAAATCACACTACAATTTCTTCACAATAAAACCTATGGTGCGGAAAATATCACACACACAATAAAATAACACCAATATTTTTGGATAAAAGTTCCCAGAAAAACACAACTGGGAAAATTGGTGCAGCAGATGAGGTTTATTTTATTATATGTAGCAACAAAATCTGAGTAAAATATTTGCATGTCCAAACTGGCAATCCTCAGCAAAATAATCTGATCAAATAATTTTGGAGAAAATTTCTCCCTTCTGCAAATTATCTTGGCCTCCCTTTGACTTGCTCGAACCCCATTGAGAAACTCGGTCTCCAGAAATTTGCATTGCCTGGCCTGGGAAATCATACGGCCTGCTAGTTGGCTTCAAATGAGTCGTCTTGCCTCCCTATGCCACTGGAAGTAATTCACTTGGCCTTCTGGAGCTCGATCTAACCTCCGACAACACTGCAAGCCCTCTTCCAACAACTCACACTGGCTTTTCAGCCTTCCTGCAGAAATATTTCGGTCTCCCTATTTTATTGTTGGGAATCTCTATTGGAATACTTTGCTACTGCTCCCTTTATCTCAATCCTGCTTTCCTTTTGGCTCGAACTTTTCTCCTTGCTCAAACTTTGCCACTAGATAGCTCGATCTGCCAAGGAACTCACTCTGCTTGTGTCTCTAATGTGTATATCTCCATCCCCATCGACCTGCTCTTATAATATCTCGTTGGTGAACCAACGACCATGATTAGATCTCCATCAACAACTATGATCATCTCAAATTCAATTTGTGTGAGTTTCTAGAGCATTTTCACATTTCCCTAATTAATTACTATTAATTAACTAGTTTTCCTAAGTTAGAAAAAATTTATATGTTGGTTAATTAATTTAATTTAGGCCTTTAATAATGTTATCTCACGAAACCTTTTTTTGGTTTTGAAAATCTTGTGTTTCTTAGTCTCTTAGATACAAACCGAAACTAGAACACTTGCCTGATGTTACAAAAACTAACACTCCCTCTTAGCGAGGAAGGTGTTCTGTCTTCTCCCATAACATCTACCCTTGTGCTGTTTATGTCTGATATCTATAACAATCTATCAATATCCACCAAGCTCCTGTGCATACTCTGATTCATTTGCTAACCCTGTAGTTGAACCATCCTGCATTTGCGCTGCCGCTGACACTGCACTATGCCATCCTGCATCGCTGCCAACACTGCATGCGCTGCAAATGATCTCATGTTGTTGTTGTTGCAACGACTGTAGCTGAGAACCAAATCTCAACAACTAGCTTTGCAATTGTCCATTGAGTCTCTAACTGTTAAAATTGGCAACTAGGGCCAAACTCCATGTGGATCACCTTATTTATGGCTTCTGATATTTTTCCTAGATTCCTCTCATTGAGAGGTGTAGGCAGTGTTCCACGGGGACTCGCCCCCCTTCCTAAGGGTCTAGTTTCCTCGTTCCCCCATGCTCCGGGGACTTGGGGACGAGTGGGGTACGTTTCCCCATGCCCCCAAAAATGAGGAAACTTAGGGGGACGTGCCAGGGAGTTGTTTCCCTTTCCCGAGGGGGCGTTTCCGAAAAAGGGGATGTGGGGGGGCGAGGGGGGGCGTGGGGTGACGTGGCACACGTTTATGCAAAAAAAACGATTTTAATTAACTTAACCCTAAAACTAATCTTTAATTTACAGTTAAACTAAGCGTAGGGTTTTGGAATTTAGCTGTTTCATGTTATAAAAACGGCAGGGTGAACACATAACAACACACACAGCCTTCGCGCTCTGTGTGTGTTGTTATTACTAGATCTGATCACTCCCATGCATGGAACCTCGATGGCATCTATTGGAACATTGCAGATTGCAGAATGGACCCTTGATATGGCTATCACATTGGTAATGTGATTTGGTCATTTGCAGGAATTATGGAGTGCACATATTAGAGAGAATTGAAGACAGATCTTGAGGATTTCTATCACTATGAACCGTCGGCCCTCTGATTAGACAAATTCTGAGTTTGATCCAAACAAATTCATTTATCTGTGGTTGTTGCTCAATATTACCCTACACATTCTGTGAGGAGATCATCCCTGAAGTGGTTACTCATCAATTCTTCTTTGCTTCTCTCAAAGCTCGGCTCATCAAGATTCACTATGGATGATCTACATCAGAGGCTCCCTCTTGTGAAGAATTCAGTTTGTGACGATAAGAAATATTAGAAGGCAAAGAAGTTCAGCATCAAATTAACTTAAATTTTGTGTGGCAGTGCTTGCTTTCTAAAAGACACACCGATCACGTTGAAGTATTTTTTATTTCTCTAAGTAACCCTAACTGGTGTCTCACAAGTATTTGTATAATCAAGTTACAGTAATCCTTGAGGTCATTGTAATTTGAATTTAAACAAGAGTTTCAAAGTAAAGGAGCAGACGCTGTAATACATATAGCCAAATTGTTAGATATGGAAGCTACAAATTTAGATTGCAGATTTTTGGAGTTATGATAGAAGTATGAGTAATGTTCTAGACACAAATGTGCATCAGTGGACAGAGGCATTAGCATCTTATTATGCCATCAGGAGTCTGCACAACAGTCACTCTTCAACAAGGATACAATTGACAATAGAATTCACACGAGCATAACACAACATTGTTGTTTTGTATATCCTTGTAATTGATACTATGTACAGATGGGCAAAACTCACATATGATTATAGCAGTTTGGCCTAGAACTGAACAGAGTTGCCTTGATAACATATTGTTGAAGTTGCAGAGGACAGAAGTGTTAAGATTCTGAGATTAAGATCTTTTATTGATAACAGAGATGCAGGAAGAATAGATCTATAGTGATCTTCTACAACGACTTTGTTGAGGTTTGCTGTGTATTATCAGAATGTTGAAGATGGTGGTATTGCTGTCTTTGTATTTTGTTATAATGTATGATGATGTATGATTATAAATCAGAATTTTAAATTTATTATTTTATATGATATTAGAAATTTAGATAATGATATTCATATCAATGATCATGCTTTGCAGCTTTTCAATTCAAATCAAATTGTCATAGTGGACTCAATTAATAAATTATATTTTATATTTATAAGTTTTTAAGACCTTGACGCCCCCCCACGTTTCCGAAAAAATGGTGGGGAGCTTTTGCATAGGCCGCTCCCGCGCCCCCTCGCTCCCTTGCCCCCTCGTCCCGAAACCTTGGTGGAACATTGGGTGTAGGATTGATCTAAAGATCATCCAATTCCGATAAGTATTTATGGAGATATGAATTTATTTTGATTATGGACAAATTGTCAAGGTCGGCCAACAAACTTATGTAGGGTCAGAAGCCTAACAGTCATGTCTATTCAACCTCAATGTTTGCATATAAATACAAGGAGCATTCACCTCATTTGGACAATTCAATTCACTCATCTTCTCTATCTCTATCCTACACATAAAAAGAGCCTCTCTCTCTCACAGGTGTGGATGAAAAGGAAGATGTCCTAGGGCAAAGAAGTTGTAGAAAGAACGCTAGGGCAGCAGGTCATCTCTTTGACTAGCGTTGACCAAGCTTGACCTTCCAGAAGTGCGGATTGGATGTGGTTGCCTCTCTTAGGCATGCCGCAATTTTTGGCACGAAAATCGAGGTGATCTGACCTCTGGTTTGACCAGTATTGACTGACCTAGTTTAGGGTTGCAGTTGACTTCAGAAATCTGCAAATGACTGAACTTTTGGGGCTGTTCAAGGGTTGTTTCTTCAGGCTGTTCGAGGACAAGTTGATCGGAAATTGACCAAGTATTTTAGAGGTCAATTTCAGCTAGTTTGACCAAGTTTGACTTTGCTGATCTAGGGTTTGCTGCTGCTGATATAAAATTACAGAATTCAGATTTTGTACTATTTCTCTCTGCTGAACTATTGAAGATAAAAGAAGATTTGATCAAAGGGTTTCCCCGCATTGGGGTTTATCCCTGGCTAGCCGCCACATCTTGTGTCTCTTGTCTGGGCTTGTTTTTTGTTGATCATTTAGTGTTCTATCTGCACTTTACTTAATGTATATGTGATTGTTAATCTGTGGCTAATAAGAAGAAAAATAAGTAAATTGCTCTAAGCATAGAACATACCATAAATCAACATGGTATCAGAGCTGAGGTGAAGACAAAGCCCAAGCAAGAGCAAGAGCAATCATCGAATAGAAGGTTGGCAAGGCTATCTTAAAAAGAAATCATGGGGTCCTCAACACACTTCCCTGTTGAAGACAAACTCCGTGAGAAGTTTGACTATCACGGATGGAAGATGTCTCTCGATCTAACATTAGAAGAGCAGGAAGTGTTGGACCATGTGAAAGGCGGGATTGTTGAGCCTCCATCAAATGCATCCGCTGCTGCTAGGAACAAATGGACCAAGGGAGAAGTCAAAGCAAGGAAGATCATCCGGGACTCTATCAGCAAGCGCTTGGCGGCCTATGTTTCCGAGCTGAACACCTACAAGGAAATCTACGATAGACTGGTGAGTTTATTTAAAGTTAATGATGCAAATCAAGTCTTGTTTCTTAAAAATAAGCTAAAGGAAATTAAGAAGGGCAAAGATGAGAGTATGCAAGCATATTTTTTAAGGATCACCAAGATCGAGAACAATCTCCTATCTATTGGGGAAATAATTCCTGACAAGGAAATGACACTCACAACTCTTGGAGGACTGCCATCTGAATGGTATATATTCAGGACTACTCTTCTCAACAATAACATAATTCCTGGATTTGAGGAATTAATGGCCAGATGCATTCAAGAAGAAACGAGGATGGAAGAGCAAGAAATGCCCATATTAAAGGTCATCCCTCTATCTTTTCATCTCATACTAAAAGAAGAAACAATTCCAGGGCTAAATTCAAAGGAAAGGCTGGACCAAAGGGTGGAAGAAAAGGACGATGTTATAATTGCAATAAAACGGGTCACTATGCAAGGGAGTGCCTTGATAAAAGGGACCCACACTGAGACGATGATCAAAATCTCTCTCAAGGCAATCAAAGGAACGGTAGGTCAAATGGCAGAGGTAAAAGAAGTACCGAAAATCAAGGAAGAGGACAACCATTCAAGAAGGCAAGAAATTCCAGGTATGAATCTAACACTGTTAACAATAAGCAAGATGAATATTATCTACTAGCAGCTCTATCTACTATTGCTCCCCCGGACTCGCTGGGAAATTGGCTTATTGATAGTGGTGCCTCAAGGCACTTCACTGGTTACAAAGAAGCTCTCTATAATCTGATAGAGAAGAAAACCAACTTGGAAATTGTTCTTGGAGATAATTCAAAATATTTTGTGAAAGGCGTAAGAAATGTCACTCTTCAATTGAATCAGGGTAATACCATCCACTTACAAGATGTATTGTATGTACCTGATCTCAAAAAGAACCTGGTGTCCATTTCGGCAATGGAAGACAAAGGCTACAAGGTGGCCTTCAGCGATGGCAAGGTACATGTATGGAGAAAGAACTTTAAAGATGCTTTTACTCTTGGGTTTCAAGTTGATTCATTATATCAGGTCGAAGGAAGTCTGCTGGGTGTCATGTCTTGTGACACATCTCTTCAATTTGAACTGTGGCATCGGAGGTTTGCTCACCTTCATTATAAAGCTCTACCCGATGTAAGAAAAATAGTGACCGAGATGCTCGAGTTCAGATTAGAGCAAGGAGGTGTATGTCCTGGATGTGCCGAAGGAAAGCTCAAAAGGGGACCATTCCCCTCAAGCCAAAGCAAGACCTCTGATATATTGCAGTTGGTTCAGTTAGACATATCTGATATGATGCCTATGATTCCTTGGGAGGATATCTATATTACCTCACTTTTACAAATGATTATTCTCGCAAGACTTGGATATACTTCTTGAAAAAGAAGGACGAAGTGTTCTCCTAGTTTCGGCACTTCAAAGGCTTGATAAGAATCAAACCGAAAAGAAGATCAAGATCTTAAGAACTGATAATGGGACTGAATATGAATCCAATGAGTTTCATGACTTTTGCAAACAGGTTGGCATTAAGAGGGAGACTACTACACCATATACTCCTCAGCAGAATGATGTGGTGGAAAGGAAGAATCGTACAATTGTTGAAGTTGTCTGTGCTATGCTCCATGATCAAAGACTTCTGAAGTTTCTATGGGCCGAAGCTGCAAATATCGCCGTATATGTACAAAACCGATGCCCTCATCAAGCATTGGGTTCCAAGACTCCCGAAGAAATGTTCATTGATAAGAAACCTGACATATCTCATTTTAGAATTTTTGGAAGCCCTATATATTTTCATGTGCCAAAAGAGAAAAGGAATAAATTGGGTGCATTTGGAAAGAAAGGAATCTTCGAAGGCTATAGCGAAAATACTAAGGGCTATGGAATCTATGTAGCTGGTCAAAGGGAAGTCGAGATTAGTCATGATGTCACCTTTGACGAAGATATGGCCCTTAGCAAGGTAGACAATCTTCCTACTTTAAGGGGATCTAAAGAAGCTGACACCGGGGAACCGAAAGAAAAGGAATATGAGACAATGCCCGATGTGGAAGAACCTATGGATCCTATTGATCCTCCTTCGCAAGAGCCTTCCTCTTCTAGGAAGAGGCCTTCATGGCTTGGGGGGACACTTGATGATGCTGAAGGACACATTGCACCCCAAGGAACCTTCCGTGAAAGTAAGAAGCTGAACAGATATCAGGGATACTTGACCATCATGAGCACGATCATCCAAAATGAGCCTTCATCATTCACAGATGTCGTCAAGCATCAAGTATAGAAGGATGCTATGACAGAGGAATATGAGTCCATTATGAAAAACGATGTTTGGGATGTGGTCCCCAGACCCTAGGACAAAGCAGTTGCCACTTCAAAATGGCTTTACAAGATAAAGCATGCAGTTGATGGAAGTGCAGAAAAGTATAAGGCTCGTTTTGTCGCTTTTGGCTTCTCCCAGAAGGAAGGTATAGACTATGACAATATATTTGCACCTGTTGCCCGATATACCACCATCCGCTCGATCATAGCCCTTGCTGCTTCGCAAGGATGGAACCTACATTTGATGGATGTCAAGACTACGTTCTTACATGGTTCGATCAAAGAGGAGGTCTATGTAGAACAACTCGAAGAATTTGAGATTTATGATCGAGAATCTCATGTGTGTAGGTTGAAGAAGGCCCTCTATGGGCTAAAGCAAGCACCCTGAGCATGGTATGAGAGGATCGATAGCTACTTGATGAAGTTGGGATTCACTAGTAGTGAAGCCGACCCTAACCTTTACTTTAAGGTTATAGATGACAAGCCTCTCATACTGGTGCTATATGTTGACAACCTCTTTCTAACCGGTGCAGACCCTCTCCTTCACGAATGTAAGAGGGAGTTGGCTTATGAGTTCGAGATGAAAGACCTAGGACTTATGCACTATTTCCTAGGATTGGAAGTCTGGCAGAAACCAGGGGAGATTTTCCTATCTCAAGGAAAATATGTGGTGAAGATATTGGAAAGATTCGGCGTGGTGGACTGCAAGCCTGTAACTACCCCAATGGAACTTGACTTCAAGAATTTAAGCGGTAGTGTTGCCAGACCTGTTTTACGAAATGCTACCCAGTATCGTCAACTCATCAAAGCATTAATGTTCTTGGTGAACTCCCATCCAGATATATGCTTTGCAGTCAACACATATTGAGTCAACATATGGTTGAGCCTCACCACTCACATTGGATTGGTGCCAAGAATCTATTGAAATATCTTCGTGGCACAATCACTTATGGGTTGAGATACACTACCGAAGATGTGAAACTACTTGGGTATACTGATGCTGATTGGGCAGGCAGTGTGGTGGATCGAAAGAGCACTTTCAGGTGTTGTTTCTCTTTGGGATCTATCTCAATATCCTGGATGAGCAGGAAGCAGAAGTCGGTGGCTTTGAGCACCGCCGAGGCAGAGTAGATTGCTGCTAGCATGGCCTCCTATGAGGCAGTCTAGTTGCGAAAGCTCTTCAGTGAGTTGTTCGAGTTTACATTGGATACCACCGTGATTCTGTGTGACAACTAGAGCGAGATCCATTTTATCAGAGAATCCCGTATTTCATGATCGCTCCAAGCGTATCAATATCAGGTACCACTATATTCAAGATATGGTGCAGCGAGGAGCAATAAGGCTCCAACATATCGGTACAAATGAACAGGTCGCTGACATTTTGACAAAGCCCCTAGGAAAGGTCAAATTCCTGACTTTCCGAGAACGACTTGGTGTCGTTTAGAGACCCTCTAATGAGGGTCGAGTATGATGTATTGAGCTTTGGGAGCTCCAGGGGGGCGCGGGTACTTCTTGGAGCGACAGGTGACCACAGGGCGACTCACCATCCCCTGGTGGTGCACTATGTACAGGGTAAAGGTTCAACCTTCCCTTGTGACACCCCGTGGCGACTGTGGAACAGGATGATTAGTTCTCCTGTGGGCCAGGATGATTCATTCTCCGTGGCGACTGTGGAGCAGGATGATTAGTTCTCCTTGGCATCCACTGGACAGGATGATTCGTTCTCCTGTGGATAGGATGATTAGTTCTCCTGTCAAGGCATCCTACCCATGCAGTCTAGAACTCATGGGAAGTACCTCTCATCTGATCAATGAGCAGGGAAATGAGGATAGGGACCATAGTAGTACTATCGATGGATGCATCGTCGTATCTACCGTATTCCCTATGCTAGGATGACCTCCATTGATCTGAGATCAGTGAGAGTGGTTCACACTCTGAGACTGACTTCGGGTCAGTGGAGGATGGTATGATACATCCTCGATCATTTCTTCTTCTTCATAGTTCAAGCAGAGCAGAACATAGCAAAGCAGAGTGGGGTCAAGCTATACAGGACAGTGCATTTGATGGATGGATAACAGCGACGAATTGCAGATGAAGTTATCCCTAGTTGAGAGGGAGTGTTAAAATTGGAAACTAGGGCCAA
The DNA here is from genome assembly GCA_000404065.3 of Pinus taeda. Taxonomy (NCBI): domain Eukaryota; kingdom Viridiplantae; phylum Streptophyta; class Pinopsida; order Pinales; family Pinaceae; genus Pinus; species Pinus taeda. The sequence goes on along the minus strand of APFE030674064.1, from coordinate 8,995 downwards.
ACTCCATGTGAATCACCTTATTTATGGCTTCTGATATTTTTTCTAGATTCCTCTCATTGAGAGGTGTAGGACTGATCTAAAGATCATCCGATTCCGATAAGTATTTGTGGAGATACGAATTTATTTTGATTATGGACAAATTGTCAAGGTCGGCCAACAAACTTATGTAGGCTCAGAAGCCCAACAGTCATGTCTATTCAACCTCAACGTTTGCATATAAATACAAGGAGCATTCACCTCATTTGGACAATTCAATTCTCTCATCTTCTCTCTCTCTCCTATGCATAAAAAGAGCCTCTCTCTCTCACACGTGTGGATGAAAAGGAAGACGTCCTAGGGCAAAGAAGACGCAGAAAGAAGGATGCTAGGGCAGCAGGTCATCTCTTTGACCAATGTTGACCAAGCATTGACCTTCCAGAAGTGCGGATTGGGTGTGGTTGCAATTTTTGGCACAAAAATCAAGGTGATCTGACCTCTGGTTTGACTGGTATTGACTGCCCTAGTTTAGGGCTGCAGTTGACTTCAAAAATCTGCAAAATGACTAAACTTTTGGGGCTGTTCAATGGTTGTTTCTTCAGGCTATTCGAGGACAAGTTGGCCATAAATTGACCAAGTATTTTAGAGGTCAATTTCAGCTAGTTTGACCAAGTTTGACTTTGTTGATCTAGGGTTTGCTGCTGCTGATATAAAATTACAGAATTTAGATTTTGTACTATTTCTGTCTGCTAAACTATTGGAGATAAAAGAAGATTTGATCAAAAGGTTTCCCCGCATTGGAATTTGTCCCTGGCTAGTTGCCACATCTTGTGTCTCTTGTCTTGGCTTGTTTTTTGTTGATCATTTAATGTTCTATTTGCGCTTTACTTAATGTATATGTGATTGCTAATTTGTGGCCAATAAGAAGAAAAATAAGTAAACTGCTCTAAGCATAGAACATACCATAAATTAACACTAACTGCAACTAGCTTTACTCTGTCAATTGAGTAATTGTTTGTGTCCAACTGTCACTGCGCCCCTTAGTAACTGACTGCTACTAACTCTGCAATTGTCCCTCAGAATTTGAATACACCTACTGAATAATATGGTCCAACTGCTACTAAAAAGGGTTCTCCACTATACCCATCTGTTCTTTGAAGTAGATGAACTTAGCTCTCCCTAGAGCTTTCGTGAGTATATCTGCGACTTGCTCTTTTGTGGGAACATGTTGTAGCTGGACTACTCCACACTGCACACAATCTTTGACGAAGTGATATCGGATGTCTATGTGTTTTGACCTATCATGAAACACTGGATTTTCAGAGAGTTTGATACAACCTTAATTATCATAGTATTCATTGGTTGCTTCCATCCTCTGACTGAACAAGCTTACTAGCAGCTTCCAAAGCCATATAGCTTTGCATGTGGCCATGCTAGCCGCCATGTACTCTGCCTTTGCAAAGTTTAGTGCTGCAGACTTTTGCTTCCTATTGCACCAAGAAACCACCTCTGATCCAATGTTGAAACAACACCCTGATGTGCTCTTCTGATCCACTGAACTTGCTACCCAATCTGCATTTGTGAATCCACATAACCTGATGCCATCACCTTGCGTATACCCAGTGTTTTTAAAACCGGTGAAAAAAACCGGTTACCGGTCTGACCGGCCGGTTAGCTAGGCCACCGGTCAGAACCGGCCTGAAAACCCGGTCTGGACCCCTCCTTCGCCTGAAATTTGACCTAACCGGGCCTTAACCGGCCGGTTTAGGACGGAACCGGCCGGTTTTTAGCAAACCGGCCGGTTTATGGTCAAGCCCACCGAATGATTATGAAATATGTGCTCTGAGAATTTCTATAGAAATAAATTATTGTGTACTACTACTTTCTCAAAGGTTCAATGATGCTAGGTTGAATTGATCAATCTTCTGCTCTAGATTTGTGGGCTCAAGCTATTTATCAGTCACTAGCAGTTTAATTAGCTCCAAGGTCCAACTATCTTGTATGCTGCAGGTCAATACACACAAGTATCTGTCTACCCTTAGCACCTCCTTCAACAGGTCAATATATGTCACTGTAGACTTGTATGCTGCTAGACATCTACTAATCTCTATACAACCATGCTCAACAAACTTGAATTCACTGTCCTTTGATCATAGGTTGGGGTCGGTCTACTTCTACAGCTGCCGGACTGTTTTCTCTTTGGTTAGATGTCAGTTGCTTCTTAAAGCTTGGCCCCTTTTTCAATGACTTGACCCAGAAAAAATTGATTCACCTCATCTGTGATTTAATTGAAGTCTTTTCTCTTAACAATTTTGATGTAACAGCCTCATGGATATAATTTCTATTTCTCGAACTGCTTATTGAACTTGATTTGATACTGTTCTTTGACACAATGCTTTGTCACCTTCAATGGCATGGTTCTTGTCATGGGCCAATGCCATAATCATTGTGGCATGGCTCTGACATAATGTTAAACTAAAATATGGAGAATATGAAGAGACAAAAGAGATGGAAAATGAGATATCCCGTTATTAGTATTATATCCTTGTGCTAAAAAATGGCATACAAGGGTGTTCTATTTATATCAGGGAAGTTTCATAGACTTGTAGTAGGCCAATGGCCTCATAGCTTGGCACTTGCAGCATTGTTTTGGACTTTATAGGCCATTTAGAGCCTCATTTCTTATGTATTTTGCTATTTTGTCGATGATATGTATTGTACTTGGTGCCATTTTGATATATTCACCTTTACATGGTATATAAATGAGCAAACTTTGCATTATTCCAACGTGGAATCATGGTTTTACATCTTAAAATAGTTTTCTTTCATTAAAAATTAATTATTTAATGTATTTTTTAAAAACCGGTTCGTTTAGACCAAACCAGTCCCGGTTAGACCGGTTCCGGTCGGTAACCCGGTTCATTAGGTGGACCGGTCCGGTCACCGGTTCCGGTTTTAAAAACATTGCGTATACCTCAATCTATACACGACTGTGCCGCACAAATACCTTAGAATGTGCCTTGTTGCTGTCTAGTGCACTCTCTTCAGCCCCACCATAACTTTACTGAGAGTGTTGACCGCGAAGTAGATATATGGCCTATTGTTGACCAAATACATGAGAGAACCGATAAGTTGTCTATACAAGGTGGGGTCAACATCCTCATTCTTTGATTCATCTATTTTATTCCAATTCGTAATCATAAGTGTAGACATAGGTCTACAATCCTGCATCCTGAATCTCTTTAGAATCTCTATAGCATATTTCCCTTGACCAAGGAAGATCACTTCATCCTTCAGCCATATTTCTAGTGTTAGAAAATCAAAAAGGCAAAAAGATTTTCTTATACTTGATAATTACTAGTGATGTTCTTGACTTCTTATTAGGTTTATTTATATCTTCTTTCTTTTAGTTCATCAAGCAATTACCAAAGCAAAGACACATAAAAGAATGGACACCAAATGTAGGCTCACAACCAAGGCAAAACCCCTCTCTACGAGAAAACCCAGTCAGTAATTCTTTCTTCTGTTGATTTCTGGTAGCATCGGATGTGCTTTAAGCCTCAAAATTTGCAGGGAGGCTAGGACACATGTATTCAAGAATACTCAGAAATCGTTTTGGGAAATTCCACCCAAAAGCAGTTTTATTAAAATAATTAATTATTTTTAATGGATGCCTAAGTCTAAACTTAGGAAATTAAAATAATTAAAGGGTATTAATTACACTGGAGGTGAAACTTGTAGAAGAAAATGAGGATCAAGCCAAAATTTTCTGAGCCACTAATTAGAATCTAATCTAGTCCGTTGATTGATCAACAAAAATATTATAAGAAGGAGCTTGATGGGCATTTGGAAAACACATTGAGAGAGGGATTAGAGATCGATTTTCTCAAGAGAGCAGCGCAATAGTTGTCGGAGAAGTCATCGAGGAGATTTCTTGCAGTGAGGGCATAGATAGTTTTCTGGTTGGAGAGTTTCCTGATCTGGGGATACATTGCAGAGGAGGTAGAGAGAGATCCAGAAGAGGCAACGCAAAGCTACGCTGGGCAATATAGAGCCACGCTAAGGCAGTGCAGAGCCTAAGAGGAGATTCACAGTTTTGCTGAGGAGCAGATCAGATCCAGTGTCAGGAGTCGGGGTGTGAGATCGGATGGCCAAAGCATTGAGCATCTAGCCAATAAATCAATCATCCAGGAGTGACACAGTCACCATCAACTGTGACACAGAGCAGCGCAGTGATTGTGCAGAAGCTACGCAGAGATAGCTTGGGGCTAGCCATTTAATGGTTGGATCAGTGTTGGATCCCCTGTGATAGTGTGAGGTACTTCTCACTAATTTCTTTGCCAGCCAGATTCTCTGTATCAGATAGCCAGTAAGGCATTCAAAGATTGTATTCAAAAACTACTGCATAATAATATAAATCCTCAGCTGCTACATCCATTTTCCTGCATTGGGTTTTTTTCGGGGACATTTGTCCAAAAACAATGGTGTCACTAGTGTGTACTATTTCTGTCTCGCTCAGTTCTTGTTTCCGCATATTATTTAAGTTGTGAAAGTTGGAGTTGTATTTATTTCGATGTTTACCATATAATCAGTTGCTGCAGTAGTGATTCGGGGATCCGAATTTTCACATGGTATCAGAGCGTAGGTGAAGCAACAGAGCAAACCGAAAGAGCCCAATATTGAAGAGAAGGAGGGAGATGGAAGTGTTGCATAGACAGTAAATTGAATCCCCAGAGGGATTGCACAGTCCAGGCCAGGAGGGAAAGATTCTCAAGGAAAGTCTCTCTCCGAGTGAGTTGACAGAGAGGTAAGATTTCTGGATTGAGATTTGTCAGCGGCAGAGGGAGAAATGTAGCAGAAGCTTCAGCGCAGAGCAGTCTTCAAGTGAAACGCATTTTTCTGCAGCAGTTGCTGGGGCAGAAAAACGTCAAAAGAAGGAAGGAGACAGTTTTTGAGGGAATTTCTTCCTCAGAGAATTTCTAGCCAGGGAATTTGATTTCTCAATTGCTGAGCAGCAGTGGAAAGGAGCAGATCTACTAACTCCAGCAGGGAGTGAGTAGGCCAGCCTAGCAGCAACGCAAAGCAAAGAGGAGGAAATTCGACATTTTATTGGCAGAGATGGAAGCTATTGCGCTGAGAGATCAAGATCGGTTGGACGAAGCATCCAACTATGTGATCTGGAAGGCTAGGATCTCCTGCCTTCTAGATGAACATAATCTCAAAGCCTATGTCGATAGTGTGGTAGTTGAACTTGCAAATACGGATCCACTCAAGAAGTACAAGGTTGAAATGGCAAAGGCCAAGCAGTTGATCCTCGATGGAGTGCGGGATCATGTTGTGTGTCCCATTACTGGCAAAGGGACTGCCAAGGAGATGTGGGATGCTCTGTCTACGTTATAGCAGAGATCTTCCGAGCAGCGGAAGATGTACTTGGAGGAGAAAATGAGATCCACGAGGATGCGAAAGGGGCAACGCATTGATATGTTCCTATCAAAGCTTCAGGAGGTCCAAGACTCGTTGGCAGATGTAGCATCAATGCCTCAGGCACTGAGATGGTGAGGTTGGCCTTAAATTCAGTCTCAAAAGAATGGCAAGTATTTTTCCAGAGTATTCTGGGTAGAGAGAGATTGTCGGATTGGGAAGGGATGTGGGCCGCTCTTCATTAGGAAGAGATGAGGCGAGACTTAGTAAAGTGCAAACTTGATAGCAACACCAACAGTGGGACAAAGCCCAAGGAAGAGGAAGAGAATGTTGCCCTTGCATCAAAGGGGCAGCGAGAGCAATGGAGGCGGAAAAAGGACGTCTCAAAGATCAAATGTTTCCAGTGTGGTGAATTTGGTCACTACGCTACACAGTGTCCTCTCAAGAAGAAGGACAAGGAGGTCACCTACATCACTCCATAGCGGGATTTGCTCTTAGTTGGAGTTTCTTCATGCCCAAGGCAACTCCAACAAATGGTTCCCAACAAACTACAATGTAGACTAATCCAAATCGGTCAAAGCAATGACCCAACACAAGGCAAACTCAACTCCAAGTCTGATGTACAACTATTGTTCATGGACTGAGGTTTGGATCACTCGTTAGGGCTTCTCGTGTAGTCCACAACTGTTAGATGATCCAAAAATACAATTTTATCATAGGTTATAAAATTAGAATAAAATAATTATTAATTTAAGATATTAAATTAATAATTATTATTCTAGAATGTTTAATTATTTAATGGAGACTTTTAGAATTAGCATATTGTTTGTAACTAGATATGACTCTCCAAATGTGTTGTATCTTAGGCTCTATTATAGGAGATTAGTTAGCTAGT
>APFE030674050.1:248887-268033 GCA_000404065.3 Pinus taeda | reverse complement strand
TAAAGTGTATGTCTTTTTTTAACATTTTGTTTGCACAAAAAAATTGGTTTTAATTGCTTTTACTATCAACTTTTAAGAAATGTTGAAAATTTACCAAAAAAAGGAAACGAGAAAATATTATTCCAACATCAATATTTTTTGTTTTCAAAGTGTTTTTTGCAAAAAAAAAAAAGTCGGTTTTTATTGGCTTTAACTATCATTTTTAAAAAATGTTGAATATTAGACAAATTTTTTTCCCTAGCATCAACACTTTCATTTGCAGGTCGTTTTTCATGTTTTTCTGGGGTTTTCCTGGCTAGAGTTCTTATTTTGAATTTGATGTTCCCACTTCAAAGTTTGCATTGTTATTAGTATTTTATTTATGAAAATAAAGGAAAATAACATAAAATGAAGGTGAAAGGTCATAGGATTGCATTAAAGGAAACTCGAATGAAAAATAGAGAAAACTGAAGAAAATAGAGGAATCAATAATAAAAAGGCTTTTGACGATCAGTTGGTAGATTTTGTTGGTTAGCCTTTTGATAGTTATGGGTTTACACTCTCTCTCTATTCTCTCTCTCTCTCTCATACTCAAGCAGGCAAGAGTTGGATCAAGCGGCTACAACGAGATTACTTATAGGTGTCAAGTTGCATGTATGATTTGCTTACTAATTTTGGCATGCATGGTACATGAATATGTGGGTTTGGTTCTCTTACTGCCATTGCCATGGGATTTTCCAGGTGTGATAGTGGTTTAAGCTTTTCCTTTCCATTTCTAGATAGCCATGGTGTGATGGGGTTCTTTCATTTGGTTGAGATTTGAATTGTCGTATGGTTTTGGAACTGGGTGATGTGGTATTAGGAAAAATCCCAAGGGCCTAGGAATCCCTTGATTTATAATGGTAGGATTGCGGTAAAGCTTGAGGGTGGCAATGGGTAAATTCCTCATGGTATTGGTGAAGAAATATGGAGGTATCGAAGCTTGTCTATGGCTTAGTGATCCCTTGACCAATAATGGTTGGATTGCGGTAAAACTTGGTTGTGTAGGTGCTTGTTTCGGGTCTAGGAATCCCTTGACTAATTTTGATGGGATTGTGGTAAAGCCTATGGAAGCCTTGTTGTTTTGTTGTCAGTCCCACATTGAATCTTGAAATATAGCTTGAAGGTGATTGGTTGAAAGAAACATTTGGTTCAGCCTAATCTATGGTCGGGTGGTATATGGAAGTCCTTGACTTGGTTGGCTTTTGCATATGTTATTAAGAACTCTGTTACTATGGTATTTTATGAGTAAATGTACCTTTTATTTTTTGGCTTTGATGGTTGTCCTATCATTGTTATTATTTTGGTTAATATTGGTTATAAGCATGGTTTATGAGAAATTCTATTTATGGCTCTTATCATGTTTTGTTTGGTAAATGATTGGTTATTGAATGCATGAGCTAATAAATGTTATTGCAACTATTGTGAGAGAGAATTAGACATTATTGATGATTTTAAGATAATTATGAGACCCCTATGTTCAAATATGCATTCATGGCCTATAGATTACATGTTTTCCATATGTTTGGAAAAATGACTATCACGGTGAAGCCTAGTTAGTTCAAAGCTTTAATTAACTTTTGTATGAATGAATTTGTCTCAATGTTATTCATCATTTTGAAAAGTATTATCAAGTTTTGGGTAGACGTCTAGATACTAACCCCGAAAAGTGGCTCAAACGTCAGGGTCGCATGCTCAGAACTAGGAAATATAAACTTCGGTTTCTAGGAGGTAGGGTTATGCATGCACCTGGAGGGTTACAATCACTGGCTTTCCTTGTTATGTAAGCGACTAGGAATCTAGATCACTAAAAAGGAAAGCTAACTCATGGTTTGGGCACCTGGAGTGGTTGTTTAGCTCCTATGGGTCTTGTAACTCCTAAGGAAGGTTAGTAAGGTTTCTTTTTTAAAACTCCATTTTCTTAATGTGATCTAGGATGTCAAGTCATGTCATAGTATCCCTTAGAACATGTTTATCGTACCAGGTCAGTGAAAGTGGGTAGATATGCGAGGGGTTGTTACACTTTCTTAACATGTTCACCAAATTGTAATCATAATCAATGTTTTCATACCCTATTCATCCATTTTCATAACCTATTCAACACAACAACATGTTCATCAACCTAGTACCATAACACATTTCGTGGGTCCCATTTTGGTCATACATACAACACTTTCTCATAAACCCTAAAACATGTTCATAAGTCCCAAAGTGGAAAATATAGTTGTATGACACCAAAAAATGCATCTTCATGATTCTTCATAACCCCTAGAAATATCACACTAGAAAATTAGCATGTAAATTTTAAGAATGAGGGACCAAGTTAACTCAAAATTTTCAAAGTTTCAAATTAAATTCTATACCACTTTTATGAAATTTTTAAGGTGATTTGAAATACAATGAATAGTTTTATTTTCCTTATAATAATTTTATAATCACCAATTTATTTTAGTTTCTTAACTTTCATATCGATGGATTTTCAAAGAGCTTGTAATAAGGCCTCATATTCAACAAATTTTTTGGTGCATTGAAAATCAAGCCTGCATCACAAAAGAAAATTATTATCTTGAGGTTCTTATAAAACACAACCAACATTGGTGCCTTCAATTGATTTGGAACCATCAAAGTATAACAAACCAAAATCAATATTTTCATCAATATAAGAAGAATAAGAATCTTGTGTTAGATAAACAACAACTAAAGTAAGAAAATTTAAACTTTATGTTTCCAATTGTTCAAAAGGACATGCTTATGATATATAATTTCTAAGATAAGTGTCAAAATAATAATTTCCAAGAAAATCTTGAGTAAACATAACAATTTTGTTTTAATTATATACATCAATAACTATGTACTTCATATGTTTTTCTCGTTTCAGTTTTATTTTGTTAGGTTTTCTATTCAAAGACAACCATAAATATGATAAATCAGTTGAGAAATAACCATTTAACTTTTCTTAACATGACCATTAAACTGGATGCCACCTCAATGAAGTTACACACTCTAATCTTTCTCATCATGTCATGGCATCTAGACATGTCAATGACAAATCATATCCACATTAGTGCCATTTAAACACCATCTCAATTCCACATTAGTGGCACATCATCTCCATGTCAAGCACACATCATCAGGATGTTAACCCCACATCAATGCCATGTTAGTTCAATGTCATCTCTATATTAGTGCCTTTTAAATTTCCATGCCATCTGCATGTCAACACCAAATCATAAACCTTATTAAAATTTCAGTTTCCAAAGGAATCCGAAAATTCCTTGCCTCATTCTCCCCACACCAAAAAAATATGAAACCCTTCACTATATCGTTGTTAGATAATGATATTTCATATCTTTGGAAACATACAAGGTCTTGTGTTCTATTAGTATCATGGGCTCATACTAACGTAGAGATATTAGTCTCCCAATAACCTAACACCCAACTTTTGATTGATGGACTCCTAATAACTAGAATTCTCCCATCAATTAATGGAAATATCAACACTTCTTAGTGCCAGGAGTTAGTATGGATTCAATATTGGCAAAATGTGATCACTTGATACTTTGATCCTTGACAACTTGGTATCCATCAATTAACTTTCTAACCATTCATCTCCATTAACTGATAGGAAGTGTGGGTTATGTTAGAATCGGGGATGCATGACATCATTCATGACACATTCTGCCAATAAATCACTTCTAATCTCTCAATGATTCTCTAACATCCCATTAACTAATGAAAGTTCCAATTCTATTTTCATCAAAGGTTTTTCCTAGCCATCGCCAATACATTCCCCTACTTTTTAGTAGCCAAAAGTCTCATATCTACTACCCAAATACCTAATATACCTTTAAGGTAGGATCCTAGTCATAACCCTATGCAATACCATATGACTAGGGAATAGGGCCAAATATCCTAATCCAAAAATTCCATTACCTCATACTAGTTTTATGAAATTGGAAACTGATGCATGATATATGGAAATGAATAGAATAGTATCCATCAATCAATACACATGTCAGGATCTAACTATATCAACGAATTCACAATTGTTATAGTTCAACAAGTTAAAAATAACCTTGGGCTTGATAACTTGATACTTTGATACTCACGGCCTAAAGGCATAATAGCCCCTTTCGTAATAGCTATTTATCATAGTTGTTGATGACCATGAGATCAAGGGCCAAGGAAAAATGCTTCCATCTTAAAATTCAAACTTCGGTCATACGTTCCCAAAATCAAAGAGAGATCAATCCCCTAATTTCTCTAAAATATGATGGGGGTTATGGTAATATTATAAAGGTATAATATTGATTCTGAGAGGATAGAAAATTCCCCAAAAAACCCTACGAAGGCACATAATTCTTCAAATAATTGCCCTAAAATAGGAAACTTTTCTAGGAAATGTGAAATATTGCCAATGGCCAGTCCCACAATTTCTTCTAGCTAAAAGTCTTCTTGTATTTTTTCTAGGACTACCAACGCTCAACACTTCCAATTACAATAATTGCACAGATATAAGTTGGTATCCTAACTTATGTTCAAATGAAACAAGGTTATAAATAGAAAGGAATTTTCAGGAGTTCTCACCATGAAATACTTTAAGACTACTATCATGGAAAACATTAAAGCATATTACTATATAGAATTTTATCCTTATAAGAGACAATAACTAATGACTAGGGATAATTACACCTTAATTCATCTCATCATTACACTATACCAAATGATTCACAACATTCAATATATTAGTTATACTTATTAAAGGGACCATCATATTCAATTCGTAGCTATATCCTTACAAATATCCAAAATAATTCAGTCATAACACTTCAAGAAACTATGAAATAATACAATTAGTATGCCTTAGTTTACCACTCAATTGCTTGAACATATAGCACATATGTAAGATACGTGGATGGATACCTTTTCATACAACATCCATTTATGAAAAAATAATTACTTAACCTTCAATCATTGTACAAACATAATTAGCTAATTTCTCTTGCATATTCAATAAAACACCACAATAACATCCCTCTTATCATTGCCCCATTCACAATAGTCTAGCATTACAAAAATGATCATTTCATTTCATTAAAATTGAATAAGTCACAATTAGTTGAATCATTTTGATAGAGTAGAAGTTGAAGAAGGGAGTGGAACTCCCCACCCAACTATAAGGATGTCTGCGCTATAGGTTTCTAATAGCTAGACACCCTTGAGCCATATTCAATGCCTTATGGGAAGCTTCATAAACAATTCTATAGAGTTCACTTTAGGGTAGAAAGTGTGAATACCACTACCCTTCACATACAAGGTTCTTGATTTTTCTCCTATATCACCCCTATCACTCTTCCTTTCTATGTCAATGTTTCCTATCCATTCAATATTACAGGCTCTAAGTTCTATACTCTTTCACTCTTCACTTTTTTTTAGTGTTGCACTTGAGTTCTTTTATATCCCCCTTCTTCTTCCTTGAGTCCCTTCCTTATGGGATTACGTGGTCCCCAAAAGACTCTATAAAAGGGAGTTCATATTCCATACCTTAAGGAATTTGAGTACCGCTTTCTCCCATTAACTCATAACTTCTAGTGGTTTAAGTAGTTCAAGTACCATATCAACGGTTTGGCCAATTAATTTAGTTAGATAGGAAGCTTCTCCAATCCCCCTCACAACTTTCCCTCAATGGATTTTTTCTCCTAGCCATCGAGATCCATGTTGATTATCATTTTCTTTAGCTTTAATATGTTAAATAAATATGAATACAACATCAATTGAAAATATCCCAATATATATAGGGTAGTTATTCCATAATTATAAATCTTAATTACATATTACAAAACATGTGGGGATTAAAAAAGTTATGTTACAATGTTAAGTCCCAAAATTTGTGATTTCTACCAAAGAAGACTACATTGTTCTCTAATATGGCATCGCCCTTAAGAAAGTAAATTATGGTGCATTTAAACATAAGATACAATTGGAGTGTCACTTGAGACATAATGCTAAGGAGGCTTAGAGAAACCATGTTTTCATTGAGATCTTTATTTGTGTGAGTCACTATAGTGGTTCTTTCTCCTTTAAACATGAAGTTATGTGTGGACTTGAATGCCAAAATATTCATCACTAGTAGAGTTAATATGCACATATGACATTTCTTTATAATTGTATTCCTTAATGTTGTTTATCATATTTCTTGATGTTTTTGAGCATTTTTATAACAATTTCCTTTTTTCTAGAAATTATGGCATTTATGTCCTACTGTTCCATCCATTATAAATTGAGTTTGATTTATGAATATAAAAGCTTAAATTAAAGCATGAGAGACCAATGGTTGACATACTTTGTTCAAATTTCTTTATACAATATATAATCTAGATGCCCTTTCCAAATAAAATGCTCAATCACCAAATTCAAGTTTTGTAGTACTTCACCCAATGTTCCCTTCACAATTGTAAATCGTCAATATTATAATAGTTCTTCTAGGGATAAAATCCTGAAATGCATTCATGATGGAATGATTTAAGCCTAGACATTAAATTCCTCATATTCATATCAGTTATGCAAGTTGTTGTAATAATATCTTGTAGATTAATGAAATCGAATATATTACAGATAAAACTAATTTTTATGGTATTTTAGCCTAAAATTTAAACCAAACTCAATAAAATCCATTTAAGTGATAAATATCCATCAAGTTTTAATAAGCACCAAGTAGTTAGACTAAAATCAACGACTAAAAGATCAAATCCCCCCCCAACTATCAAAACTTTAATGAAGTGGGGGGCGATGGGGGGGGAGGATAAAATCCTGAATACATCATGATTGAATGATTTGAGCCTAGACATTATGAGCAACATAACAAATTCCTGATATTCATATCAGTTATGCAAGTTGTTGTCATAATATATTGTAGGTCAATGAAATTGAATATATTACACATAAAACCAAATTTTATGCTATTTTAACCTAATATTTAAACCAAACTCAATAAAATCCATTTAAGTAATAATTATCCATCAAGTTTCAATAAGCATCCTTTGGTCACATTAAAATCAACAACAAAAACATCACATCCCCCCCAACTATCAAAACTTTAATGAAGTGGGGGGCGATGGGTGTGGGTTGACATTTTTGTCTTCAATAATTTACTTCCATGAAATGTCATAGCTAATGAAATTAATCATCCCCCCACCGCAAACCCCCACCTACCCCTGATATCTAGTGATGTGACTGTGGGGCCCAAGAAACATCAACACATTCATGCTTAGACATGAAAAATAAAGTGGTGACATGTGTCGTAATTAGATGGTTAGATAGATTCATAAAAAGAAAAAAAGGTTTCTTGTCTTATTCCTCTAACATTGAGGTGTAGATCATTAGTCCCCTAGCATTTCCTCTACATGTCTGAGTATTCAAATTACATCCCTCAACCTAAATAATGAGTGTCTACAAATTTGGGTAATATATTTGATATTCAATTTTTAGTCATATATTCAAATGAAGATTAAAGATAAAAAAACCCTTGATAGCAAGAGCTTCCATCCAATTAATTTTAATTACTTTCCTTTGATAAAAAGGGCGGTTGATTACCATTGAAACCCATTTTGAATTTGGTTTGTATGAGTTAAGGTGGTGGGTGTTTCAATTCTTCTAATACCTTCACAACATTTCATTGGTTTGAGAGTCATTCCTGGAAAAAATCATTATTCCGCAAACTCACCCATATTTTGAATTTATCTCGTGGTGCTCAAAATGATATCTCCCAAGTAAGTAGGTAATTCTATATAAAAAAAGGATGCTATATTAGTTCTATATCTATTTTAGAAAGTTTGAAAATTGTGACACCGAACCAAACCCAACTTCTAAATGAAAATGTTTTGAGTCATTCCTATAATAAGTTAAGCGTTGAATAAAAATATTTTTTCTCGAAACCTTTTCTACTCTAAAGTCCCATATAAATAAGAGTAATCCACCTTATTCATATAATATGTTTCCTAATATGTCTAGGTTATTTATTTTGATGATTTAATGTTTTCTAGGATACGATGATGATTAGTAAATAGATGAGACCATTTTAGGGTTTCTAACATCTCTATCACCATCCAAGAAGCCTTTTTTTAGGTTTCATTTTGGTTGATTTTTAGTTGATGTCATATGAAATTAATTAGCCCATTATAGGCATACCAAATGATTTAGATATTAGTCAGTCCTAGTTTACATTTTCCTTTACTTTCAATTTGAGAAATTTTCTAATTTATAGTTGCAAACTCATGATTCAAGTGGAAATACCATCTATATAATATGTTGGACAACAAAAGGTGAGAAAGCATTCTCTATAAAAAAAAATTCTTTTTCAATCAATGTTTATGAGTAATTTCATACTAATATATGATCAATCACCTCTAAGTATATTTCTAGAGATAAAAAAAGGTGATACAACTTAGTGAAGTGACCACAATTGGGCATATGTATATTTATATGGATTTTATAGAAATTAGATTTCAAGGATGTGAGCTACCTCCATATAGGGTTCCTATTTTCCTACCAATGATAATTTCTGCACTAGATTTCACAAGGTAGATCCTCAATGCTAACCAAATTCATTTTGTATCAAAAGAGCATTCTGCCATGTTGAAATAGGAGGTAGAAGTGGGACCATTTTTAGTTAATACTAGAGTAGCTAATCAAGAAGTTAAGGAAATATTGAAGGAAATGAAGTTATCACAAGTAAATATTTGGCATTGTGATCCACATAGTAATATATCAAATAGAAGGTTGGCACATATTTTGGTCCCTTATAAGCATGTGCCAAGACGTAAGATTAAGAAGTTTGATAACAAAGAAGTCTAGTAGCAATATCTAATACCAATTATTCAAATAAGGTGTGAAATAGGCTAGCCTTCACAACATTGACCATTGAAACCCTACAACAAAACGAGAAAGAGATTAAAAGTACCGTCTTTAGAACTTGAACATGTTATTATATAACTATCTAATTTGGTTTGACTAGGACTGGTAGGTCAATTTTTCTCCCTGAAAAATTGGAGGGATATTTCCTAAATTAATCATATGATTTAAAAAGTTATACAAAAGAATACCAATTACTATTAAGCATTCTCCAACAAGTAACCAAATTGATTTAGTCCTCATATGCAACAATACAATAAGATACTTTAAATTTGTAGCATGAGAAGCCTTATATGTTATTTAGTCCATATGTAGAGGACAACGATGAACTATTCCTTCATTTCTTTATCACTATAATTGTATCATGTACCCAAGAGAATCACAAAATACGATGCCTGAATCTAGAATGGAAAATCTACAATTACAAATCACTAAACTATACCGTGATTTTTATTCCTTTAATTCAAAGAAAGTCGAATGTATTGGTGTAATTAAGGATTTGGTTATATATTTAGCACAAAGTATAATTAAAATTGTGGTCACGGATGTAGTTGTAATGGATATTCCTCCAAAATTTTGGATGCTCCTATCTACACCATGGTGTGTAAATTATGAGACATCCCTCAAATGGACATGACCTTCACTACATTTCTAGTTTTTGGAGAGGAGAGAATGATATTATATAGATAGTTCAATTTTTCTTAAAAAGTTAGTGGTGCCAAGCAATGAAATAATCACCCAGCATATGTATTCGATCAAGAATTTGGGTGTTATTTTCTATCTATAAATAATTAATTTAATGTTTCAAATGAACTAGATAAAATTGTAAAGCTATCAGAGTTTTCAACAAATAAAGTATGGAAGTTGTATTTTGATTGAGCTACTTTAAAGGAGGGCTCAGGAGCTGGAGTTGTTATAGTTTCACCTTGAAAGGAAACTATTACTCTGTCATTTATGTTGGATTTTGGGGTCATAAATAATGTAGTAAAATATGAAGCTCTTATTCTGGGACTTGAAGCTACTGGAAAGCTTAAAATTCACAAGATTGTAGTTTTTGGTGATTCTGAATTGGTGGTAACTAGGTGATTAATCTCTTCCAAACTAAGCACCAAAGGCCTAGTTCATATTGAAATGATGTATGGGTTTGCATTGAAAAAAAATTATGATTTTAATATTATTATTATTCCAAGAGAAGAAAATCCTATAGCAGATTCTCGTGTTGTGTAAGTAGTTCTTTTAAAGTGTGAATTACTTATAAATTGTAATATCAGGTTGAAGTAAGGCATATGCCATCAATTCCTAATAATGTCAAACATTGGCATGTGTTTAAAGATGTTGAGAAAATAAAAAGGATTATGGAAGACATTTTGAATTCTTAGCTTCTTATGTTGATTAGGATTAATATCAAGAAAATGAAGTATATATTTTATATTGGAGTTCATAATTGAGGAATACAATTGTATATAAAAAAATAATGCAATTATCAAAAAAAATTATTCCCAAGGGATTGGAATCATTAGAGATTTGTTTTTATCAGAATGATGTTCCTACCAATGCATATGTCAAGCATTAGTCATAATACATTCAAGACTACAATGTTGGAAGAGTAGAAGAACCTATGTATATGAATATTTATAAGGTATTACCACGTTTTAATAGTGCTTGACCCACCAACATGTTAGGGGATCTCCCTGGTAAGAAGCCCCAATTATACCTCAGGCTGTTTTGTGTAGGAATCCCAGCAGTGGGTCATACTGTAATTCCTTGACCAAAATTTCGCATAGAGGCAAGTAAGATAACTCTATTGGTAACAAGGGTTTGACACTTGTAGTAAGACAAGGAAGGTGCATGAACAGTTCTAGCACATGGAGAATTGAGTGAGTGCACCCCTTCGAAACTTGTGGTAGCAGGAAGCTTTGAAGGGAACACATGATCGAAGATGCATCACAAACTAGAAAGCAATTTAGCTAACAATCCAATGTGATGGTTAAACCAATCAACACATTTCAGTAAGATTCATACATACTTATACAGAATAGTACATACACGCATGCGTAAGCAAACAGATACATATACAATTTAGAGTAAACAAGATAGCTGGAATACAATATGACATATGCATGAAATGTGCTAGCTCTGTTATATTAAGAAGTGTAAGTTCTAGTCATACAATACATCCATGTCCAACCACTAGTTTCGACAGTGGAATGTTACAATGACAACCTCCTACTCCTCCAAAGAGATGTACTAGCTCTGTGCAGTGGAAAAGCCAAGACTCATTACAATACTATCTAAGATAGTCTTATCAAAAGCTTGACTGACCAAAATCCCTTTCAATGAGTTATGTGGTTCTATTTATAGCAAAGGGTGTGGTGACCATTGATATTCCCCTTTGTGATAGTTCATCTACCCTCATGACTCTTCATCTACTCTATGAATGTTACATCCAACTATTGACACTTGAACTTCCACTTGACAAGATGTTACATTACAATGCACATGTGACTATGTGAGAAAAAATGGCTTGAGAAAGCCATGCAAAGACATCACTAACACTCGGTCAGTTGTGATGAGACCAGCTCTTTGACATGCTTGTGATGGTGAAGGTGGTGAGTTGATGCCAAGCTTGGTCGTCTGCGATAGTGTGCATGCGCTCCATGGTGACATTTTTCCGAAGTGAGCTCTTGCCTTCGTTGCATCCAGGTACATTGGTATGGTTCCTCCATCCAAATCGTCTGCTAACATGTGCATAGTCTTCTTGGGTGTAGCTGAACTGGAAACACACTGATGCATAGTGTCTATGTTGATCTCCTTGCTATCACCTAGATTGAACCTCAAGCTGAAGGAAGGGAATGCCAGGTTAACCACAAACCACACTTAGCCAAGTAGCTACCCTACTAGGCCGAAAGAGGGCTCTATCCGTAAAGATCTCAGCCAAGATGACTGGATCAGGAAAAGGATTTTTGGCTAGGTATAGTAGCACAATGTTTTTATTGGATTTTGAAGGGGTTTTCCTTGATCAAGAGGAGTTGGACAGTTTAGGGCTAGGGAATTAGGTCAAAATTGCAGGGTGTTCAATGAGGAAAGTTAGGCATAATTTTTAACACTCTAGGGCTTTATGGGTGAGGTGTTAGACTAGTGAGAGGCTAGAAAGAGAATGTGATTATCGTGGATCCTTCCCAAATTGTAGAAAACATATAATGGTGAATATTTTCCCAAAGCAAAGCACTGATGTAATGAGTTTTCCCTATCAACTTGAAAGCATTCACTTAGAAGAAATAAAATGATTAAGGAAATACACAAAACATATTAACATATGATAACAAGAGAATAAATTATACTAAAACTCCATACCACATGGATCCCATAAAAATAGCTACAATTCTTATTAATCTCCTGCTAAACTGCTACAAAACAATGTACCATCAAGGTCTGAGCATCCAGCTGAGTCCAACCCTTTACAATGAGAAATAAGAAGAAGATATAGGTTTTTTTTCAACCTCCCCCCATCATCTGGGGCCGAATCCCTAAGATGAGGAGCTAATCTAACCATCTCTGAACAAAAAACTGGAATATAGGCATCTTAACAACTTGCCTCTAAAAGTGAAAAAACTGATTCATTGAAGATCAAATTGACTTTTAATCTAATGAATATACCATCTACTACTAACTATAAATCATATTTAAAAGTGAATTCATCATTTAAATCACTAAAACATCCTCCATGAGATAATATCCATGAACACAGTCAAAACATAGAAAAATAGCCATCCTGTGCAAAATTTGCCCTATGCGCAACGCCACTAGCCCAACTCAAAACACCACTTTCAGGTCCCTTTGGGAGGCCTTCCCGGCATCCCAATTGAGCTAGTGATAGCTCATTGGAAAATCCTACACGTCTAATTTCCAAAACACCTATAATTTTTCAATTTGGAGCTCATATGCCTTGTCAAAAGCTCAATCTCCAAAGACTACTCAAAATGTGCAGAATGAGGCTGCAAAAATGTAGAGTGTTGTTTTAGTCAACCTTTATAGGTCTTCCTCAACTCGAAAGTGAGCTCAAGATAGGACTTTGGAAAGCTAATTTTTTCTAGTTATCATTTGACTCATCAAGCAAGTCTTTTAGACATTGTATCTAGGAGAAAAATGTATTTACGAAGGTAACTCTAGAAGTGCAACAACTCCCCTGTGGAAAATTATTGTTTGGAAATTTCTCCCAAACCATGAGACCTGTATAAACATGGAAGGAGATCTATATTATTGGGTCTATGATGGACAAGAACCTCTCTCACTTTTGTCAAATACATCTTTTCTGGCTCAAAAACATCATTCAAATAAACCCTATCCCCATGTGTGGAATAGGGGATTTGTAGAAATAAATGAAAATGAAGGGGATGAGGGGATTATAAATTCTTGAGAAAATTTGGAGAAGTAGGGAGGAATGTCAGGAAGTATTGGAAAGTGGAATTTCAAGGATTGAGTGATGGTGAAAAGGTCCAAGACGGAAAAACACAGGCCTAACCTAGAAAAGTGTCAAATTGTAGCAATAGGCTAGGGTTTGTGGGAAAATGATGAATTTGAGGGATATCAGTGATGGGAAGTGTTTAAGAAGATATATTAAGGATAGAGGAAGGTGTATGAGCATCAGGATACAAGTTTTGTTGATGATTTGACCATCCAAGAAAAATTACCTTCAAAACCCTAGGAGAGGGAAATGAGCCTTACCTAAGCACAATTGAAGCACAAACAAGGTGTAAAATCACCCATTGGAACCTAAAATAATTATGGCACCTATTTTAATGAAGGTACATTCAACTGAATAGTGACATGGACCAATACTCGAAAAATTTGGAAGGAGTGAAAACAATCCTAGAACTGATACCCAATGACCAAATTTTTACTTGAAGACTCACTGAAATGACAAAAATTTGACTTTGACACCCAAAGACCACTTTGTAAGAACATGTTTGATCATTGGTGGAAGGCTAAAAAGACTAACACTAACACTCGCAGTGTGTGTTGGTGGTCATGTGCACCAACTATAAACTACATGGTCAACTCCAGTTGGACTTGCTTCTTATCTTTGACTCAGTGAGTGTTCCAAATGGGTTAGAGTGCATGCATGTTGTTGAATTATCTTTCATGTGATCAACAACACCACTCACCCTGTCTACTATATGCCAGTTGCTGGGATGAATCTATAACTTGTACGAGCGCATTTTCATCCGTTTCTGCATGTTGCGCCCCCTGCTGTACCTATTCCTACTACAACTCATTCTCTCATCTATGCAGCCCTTGTTGTTCCTTGAGTTGCTACTTGAGCACATGCAACTCCTTCTCTGTTCTATTCTCTACCTTCGCACGATCTTCATGTCATGTCATCACCTCATAGCCTGAGTCTCCAAAGTTCCTCTCACCATAAGTAGATTTGCTTGAGCTTTCAACTTTCTTCCACCTCTGTGTTCCCAACAACCTTCCTCTTGCATTCATTACACCTGGTATGCTACCTTCGGCTACTGTTCATGGTGCTAAATGTTGTGATGTTACTACCATCATATCTTGATGTCCTTGTCTACGAAAAAAATGATGTCTTGGTGGGTAGGAAGGTTCATACACACTTGATTGACTCATCCCCAAGTGTGATGTGAATGGTGTCTTTGACTTTGCTCTCTTGGAAACCATTGTACCTGCACTTCCATGTGACTGATCATGAAGGTTGTACAATTTCCCCTGGGAGGTTGGGAGACTGGCTACCAAGACTATGCAAGGCATAGTTCGGGCTATGAGGAGGCTGAATGATTTCTAGAACTGCACAATGCACAATCCAACATGGATTTTGACTGCTAGAATTGTGCAATGCACAATCTCAGCTAGAATGGTTGTAGGCTCAGTGACTGCATTGTAGAACTTTCTGGGCCAGTAGTCACTATCCCTCATAATACGCAATGCAAGACTGGAGGATAGTCACTGGATAGAAATGCGCATTTCCTGAGAGGAAGATAGAGCCTTCCCTTTCAAGATTGCATGATGTTGTCTTGGTGAAGCAGAGTCTAGGTCAAGGATACCTAGACCCATCGACAGACAACTGAAAGAAAATGTGAATTTGAATGCATGGTGATACTCAGTGTAAGAATAAGTGAATGATCATGCATGAAAATGGTAAAAGATAGATTCAAAAAATAGAATAGCATGCTTGTTGGTGAGGCAAGTTGTTTAATCAATGATCATTCGTGAAAAGTAGTTTCATGCATGTGATAGTTGTGAGATGTTAACAAAAACTAAAATGGTGCTGGTACAAGCTAGTTTCTATCAAAATGACAACAATTACTCACTGAAATCAAGTAGACAACATTAATACAAAGCGAAACACAAAAGGTTCCATAAATGCAGCACAAGACATGGAAGGCGGGCTTACCCCAAAATAGGTAAGCTGAATGTCTTGACGACTCCTAGATGCGATGTGGGATGTTAGAGCTACAAGGTTGATGTGAGGAATGAGATATGCAACATCTAGCTCATGAGTTTTGATAAAATCAAAGATGTGACGCACATGCCACAAATCTAGGAAGAACGACACTTGGTGGGAGGTTATTGAAATGATCCTTGCATGCAACCTCTAGTTTTTAAAAGTAGATCCTTGAACCAAGGGACTCCTTTTCATGCTGGCTTGGGAGAAGCAGCCCATGGATGAAAATCAGTTTTTCTTGGTCGCGGAGGGAACCGGTCAACTCAACTGCACATGTAAGAGGTTGCTAAACTGCTAGGAGAAAATGTGCATTTCAGGAAGGGAGATGGGATGGTTGCCCAGGGTATTTGTGCAATTTTTGGGCAAAGTAGCTAACTACTACCCAATACTGTAGAATTTTTGGGCTGAGCATCCCTGCTGGGAGGAATTGTAAAATTTTTTGGATGAACCTTAGCTGGAAGAATTACGCAATTCTAGAGCCCAACAGGCTACCAGACTAAATTGTGTAATTTCTGAAGGGAAGGCTAGTTTCCCTCTAGAATTGTGTAATTCCTTGAAGGAGCTACTCAACCTGTAGCTAGACCAAGTGTAGAAAAATAGACTGGGAGGGGAATGCATCAACCTCTAATAGACATGCTGACTTTCTGCAAGAAAATCACTAGAGCTTGTGTACTTGATGAAGCAAGACATGCCATTGTGAAAGGTTGTAAGGGAGGCTCCAAAATGAAGTTAAGGAAAAATTTTGGACGGGGGTTGTAGCTGCTACAATACTTCGTGACAAACTGGTAGAACTCTAGCTCTCTCCGGAAGTATTGTTCAGTTCTTAGTTCGTCTTGGTTTCACACTAGCCTGATTGTAAGTCCTAGAATCTACCAAACTCTTGGTCAATTGACACACATTCCAAGCCAAGTCAACACAGTTGTTTCGATTGAGGTTGAGGGGTATATTGGTGCACAAGCAGTATAGTCATCAGAGTCTTAGCTTCATCTCTAGTGTTTCTCCATTGCGAGCAGGCCTGAATAGTACCCTAACGGAGTCACATAGGAACACAAGCATGGCTCCGCTACCAGTGATCCTGGTTAGTACCCCAAGAGAGTTGCTTGCATCACCTCTCTTTGCAGGAAGCCTTTCTCTTCTTTCACCTCATTCATTTTTCATTTTTTTCAAACTTTTTTCACTTTTTTAATTTTCCATTTTTCATCTTCATAACTATGCATAACACTTATTCATTTTAGAGTTGGAACAGGTATCCATACTTATTGAGAGAAGAAGAGATTGTTCCTTTAGAGAAGTATTTTATGGATACCTCTGACATGCTTATTAAGGTTTCCCCCCTCACCTTACTCTACTTGACTGAGCTAACAAGGGTTAACCCAAAAACAACTGACTAGAGTAGGTGACACTAGTTAGCATGCATGCATTGTGTTTTCACCAAGGTTCACCTCAAAAAGTACATATTTTCCTTCGATGTATCATGGAATAAAGATAACAAGTTCTTCATACAGAGGTAGGATGATAGATAACCAACTAGTGATAATTGTACAAGGCATCTTGTACTTTACCCATCTTGTTTCAAGAGCCATACATGATTTCATGCGCAACTAACCTACGAACAAAACAAGAAAATGAACAACAAAGCAAAACAGAAGTAGAAGTAAAAGTGAAAGAAAAGTGAGTAAGAAAATAAGCAAGTAGACAAACAAACAAACAAAACAAGTAAGCAAACAAGCATGCAAGCAAACGAACTAAAAGAAAACACTACTCCTACTCCTAAGCTAACTGTACATGGGCCTGATCATGTGAAGTGATATTTCCAATGAAGCCACCGATGTGTCGGTTGACCCATGTTAGTGAAGGCATGGTCCATGAGCAACATGGTCGTATGAACCAACAGCTCTAAAAGATAGAACAAGGAAGACATACACAATCCGAGATTACAAGCATACACAGAACAAAAATGAGTGAAAGTACATGACATGTAGGCTATGGACATACCATGATGTTGTATGACACTACGTGTAGATGTTAAGCATACACACACTCTTGACTATGATATGCAAGAATACGTGACGAAGGTAGACCACCTATGTTGTGCAAGTCTGATTGTTGAGTAAGATTCCTGCAATGCATGAGAAATGGGATCGTGTAGTTCAAGTGAAGGAAGTAAAATTTGAGTGTTAGATTGATCATCAATGCATACATATGACTGATGAGGAACCTTTCATGTTTGGACACTTTCCTGATTAGAACTGAATCCAACCTCAGGATAGTGAAGGCCTAACATAACAATTAGTGTTGAGATTGCAACAAGATGATGGAGCTTAGTGAAAAGAGTCGCCTTCACTAACTGGGTCCGCAGGCTATTTTTGGCGCAAGTCTATTTTTAGACTATGTCTATTTTTAGACATATGGATCATGTCTATGGATTGCAGGTTGCTTTTTATGGCTGATTGATCAAGTTGGAAAAAATAGATGGACTTCTATTTTTAGACCACAGCGGAGTGACACCACAGCGGAGTGCTGCTCAGTCTAAATATAGAACAGTCAAATATTATTAGCTCATAATAATATTTAGACTATAAACTTTGTCTTATTCTCTTGGAGCACTTCAGGATGAGCTACGGATGTGGTACATGCAGATCCCTGAAGGAAATACGTGGTTACCTATGGGATGACTAATATTTGCATGCAGGACTTCAGTTAGAACTCAAGTGAGTTGGGTTTAGTGGACTGGAGGTGCAGTTGATGGAGTTGTGTTCAGTTTAGCTTTGTTAAACTGGTTGTATTTAGTCTAACTGGAAAATAGACTAGAGATGAGTTGGGTGAATTAGTTATTAATTAACTCACAAGTTATTAACTCATAATACAACTAATGAATACATCAGTTAACTCAGTTGCATGTCAGTGCATGTTCAGTTCAGCAGGGACAGGTGTTAGAGAATCAGATTGCTATCAGGTGTGACTATAGTTGTGCACCAGATCTTGCACAAATCAGGGGATTGAGTATGCCAATGAGTTTGCTCACGTATTTTCCCACATTGTAGCTTGTGCTTCACGTGATTTAGCCAAGGAAATATGTGGTTGCCTTGGAATTATCATCAGTTCTCTTGCAGGTATTGAGCAGCGGAGGTAGGCAAGCAGCGAAGGAGATTTGAGCCAGTGATTGATTCAGATCTGAGCTGTATGTGTGTAATAGAGGTGGAGATACTTGTGAGAAGTATTATGCTGTGTAATGTTACATGACTCAATCATTAATATACAGATAGTTGGGGTTTTTTGCGAGATGCTTTCCCCGGGATACATACTGTGTTAATGTGTGAATGCTCTTGATGTTTTATTGTTATTGATGCTGCTATATTGATGATCAACGTAGAGGAGCTTATGTATTGTGTATGTTTTCCGCAATAGTACATGATCAGGATAATCTCTGTTGAATATGTGTTAAATTATTCAAAATTTCTACATGGTATCAGAGCTGGTTGATTTGTAGAAGAGATTTCTACAGGATATCAAAGCGAGGATTGATCATCAGATCTATTATTCAGGAAGTGACTACGTTTTTATTTCTTCAGGCAGAGTCTGTAATCGGACCAGGTAGCCTCTGGATTCATCCTTCTTTTGGAAGGTGAGATATCCGGTGAATGCCCATACAGTCGATCTCTGTACAAGAAATACTTCGTTCTCACGAATTTTAGATCGAAAGCAGTTGAGTTTTTTGAGCTGGTGGAATGGCGCTCAAGGATAAAACTTAG
>APFE030674050.1:230267-248400 GCA_000404065.3 Pinus taeda | reverse complement strand
CTCCTTGGTCTTCCGAAGAGTTGGCATTCCTATCAGGACTTTGTCAATGGTCGGGAGAAGTTGCCAGGATGGGAAAGAATATGGTCAGATCTTGTGCAGGAGGAGATCAGGCGGAGTACCAGGG
The DNA here is from genome assembly GCA_000404065.3 of Pinus taeda. Classification (NCBI taxonomy): domain Eukaryota; kingdom Viridiplantae; phylum Streptophyta; class Pinopsida; order Pinales; family Pinaceae; genus Pinus; species Pinus taeda. Next base: position 248,276 of record APFE030674050.1, on the reverse strand, counting down.
ACGGATCTTCGTCAAAGGGAGCTGATGAAGAGAATTGTCCTTTGGCTACCAAAGCAAAGAAAGGGAAGAGCAAGAAAGCTTCTCAGTCTAGTGCGAAAGACAAGAAGCAGGATATGTCCAAGGTGAAGTGTTCTCACTGTCACCAGCACAGACACTATGCCACAAATTGTCCACAGAAGAAGAAGAACAAGCAAGCTGCTGGATCTGCAGGGGGAGAGGCCTTAGCTTCTCAGTTTGAGCTTGATTTTTCATTGATCGCATGCTTGGTTTCAAGTGTGATGGGATAAGTGTGGTTCTTGGACAGTGGTGTGTCTTTTCACATGACGGGAGATAGAGATTTGTTCTCTGATCTAAAGGAAAAAGATCTTGGAGTGCACATCGAGATGGGCGATGATGGTAGATACAGTGCGACCGGTATCGGTACCATTTCCTTTGAGAGGAAGTCTGGTAAACCCTTTGTATTGAAGGAAGTCATGCATGTTCCAGGATTGAAGAAGAATCTCATCTCAGTGGCGATGTTAGAAGACAAGGGGGATGATGTTGTTTTCAGCGAGGGAAAGGCCTTCCTGCGCAGCAAGACAACTGGTGAGACCCGGAAGATAGGGGTTCGAGTGAGGAACCTTTATCAGTTGCATGTAGATGGATGCGCAGCAATGGCAGGCAAGGCAGAAGAATTGGTGAGCCGGGATGATGGCGAGTTGTGGCACAGGAGATTGGGTCACCTTCACCATGGAGCCTTGAAGATACTGCAGCAGATCACTACAGGGATTCCTAAAGGCACACTTGCGCGATCAGATCAGTGCAAGGGGTGTACTTTGGGGAAGTTTGTGAAAGCCACCTTTCACGAAAAGGATAGTCGCGCCACGACGATCCTTGAGAGAATTCAAACAGACATGTGTGGACCTTTCTCAGTTGCTTCAACAGCAAAACACAGGTATTATGTGATTTTTGTTGATGATTTCTCTCCTAAGTGTTGGATCTTCTTCATGCAGAAGAAGAGCGAGACATATTAAAAGTTCTGTGAATTCAAAGCACTGGTCGAGAAGGAGTCAGGGAAGAAGGTGAAGGCTCTTAGGAGCGATAATGGTGGTGAATACATCTCGGATGAGTTCAAGTATTTCTGTAAGGCAGCAGGGATTCGAAGAGAGCTCATAGCTCCCCATAACCCCAGCAGAATGGGGTAGCTGAGAGGAAGAACAGAACGATTGTGGGTGCTGCATGGGCGATGTTGCATGATCAGGGCCTACCCCTTCACTTGTGGGCGGAAGCATGAAATATAGCAGTTTATGTGCAGAACCGTTGTTCTCATAACTTGGCATGAGTACCCCCGAGGAGGCTTATTCTGGTAAGAAGCTTGATCTTTCTCATTTGAGGATTTTTGGTGCTAATGTTTACATGCATGTGACAAAGGATGCCAGGAAGAAGTTGGAGCCGACCGCAGAGGTTGGGATATTTGTGGGGTACACTGATACACTGCACAACTATCGTGTGTATTTGCCAGACAGTGGTAAAACTGTTGTGCGACAGGATATAAAATTTCAGGAGAAGAAAGCCATGAAGTGTTCGCTTGAGAGGGAGCTACACTTGCATGAAGATGAAGAGCTATTAGTTCCTAAGGATGAGCTTTAGGATGTGGATCAGCCACAAGATGAGGTTCATGGAGTGGAAGAGACCACTCAAGCAGCGCCAACCATCAGAGGGCGAAAGCGCTTGACAGAAGCTGAGCGACTGGCTCAAGATGCAGAGATAGTTGTAGGACCACCTACAGGCCAACGCAGATAGAGATAGTCACCTGATCAGTACATTGGATACATGGCTCTTATGAGCAAGTGTGTTGTGACTGAGCCATCCTCTTTCGAGGAAGCTGTGGAGGATCCCGCATGGGTAGACGCCATGGTGGAAGAGTATGATCCTATTGTCAGAAACAGTGCATGGGAGATTGTCCCAAGACCGGAGGGGAAATCAGTGGTAGGTTCGAGATGGATCTACAAAGAGGTGCAGATGGGATGGCACATTCATCAGTTGGATGTGAAGATTGCGTTCCTTCCTGGAGGTTGGAGGAAGGAGGATGCTACTTCAGCGGAGGTAGTGGATGCCACTGGTTACCAGCAGTTGGTGGAGTCGCATGTGTGCAGGCTCAAGAGAGGCACATCGGGATATGGATTGGATGAGGTGAAGCTATGTGGCTTCATGGATGCAGATTGGGCAGGGAGCTCAAGAGGCCGAGTATATGCCAGCAAGGGCATCAGGTACCATCATATCAGAGATTGTGTGGAGCGGAGGATCATGTTACTTTCGTACATTCCAATGGAGGATCAAGATGCTGATATTCTGACGAAGGCTTTCACCAGGAGAAAATTTGAGTACCACCGAGGCAGGATAGGGGTTGCTGATAATCCATATCTTGTTGAGAGGGAGTGTTGATATTGCAACAAGATGATGGAGCTTAGTGAAAAGAGTCACCTTCACTAAGTGGGCCCACAGGCTATTTTTGGCGCAAGTCTATTTTTAGACTATGTCTATTTTTAGACATATGGATCATGTCTATGGATTGCAGGTTGCTGTTTATGGATGATTAATCAAGTTGGAAAAATAGATGGACTTCTATTTTTGATGAAAGTGTGAGTGATCACAGTGTGAGTGATCAAGTCTATTTTTAGACTGGCTATCAAAAATAGAAAAGTCAAATATTATTATCTCACAATAATATTTGGACTATAAACTTAATCTTATTCTCTTGGAGCACTTCAGTTTGAGCTACAGAGGTGGCACATGCAGCTGTCAGAAGGAAATACGCTTTTCTTATGAGTCAGTTGAGTTGTTGCATGCATGGCTTCAGTTAGAACTCAATCAGTTGAGTTTGGTGGATTTGATTGTGGAGTTAATGGAGTTGTGTTCAGTTTAGCCTTGTTAAACTGGTTGTATTTAGTCTAACTGGAAAATAGACTAGAGATAAGTTGGGTGAATTAGTTATTAATTAATTCAAAAGTTATTAACTCATAATACAACTAATGAATACATCAGTTAACTCAGTTGCATGTTCAGTTCAATAGGGACAGGTGGTAGAGAATCAGATTGCTATCAGTTGTGACTATAGTTGTGCACCAGAGCTTGCACAATCAAGGGATTGAGTATGCCATGAGTTTGCCCACGTATTTTCCCACATTTTAGCTTATGCTCACGTCCAAAAAGCGTGAGTGACTATTTTTGCAGGTGAAAAACGAGTTTGGTGAGCCATTCTCATCAGTTCTTGAGCAGGTATTGAGTAGTGGAGGCAGGCAAGCAGTGGAAGAGATTTGGAGATCAGATCTGAGCTGTATTGTGTGTAACAGAGGTGGAGATGCTTGTGAGAAGTATAATGCTGTGTAATGTTACATGATTCAATCATTAATATACAGATAGTTGGGGTTTTTAGCGAGATGCTTTCCCCGGGATACATACTGTGTTAATGCTCTTGATGTTTTATTGTTATTGATGCTGCTATATTGATGATCAACGTAGAGGAGCTTATGTATTGTGTATGTTTTCCACAATAGTACATGATCAAGATAATCTCCATTGAATATGTGTTAAATTATTCAAAATTTCTACATATAATATTTTTATTAGATTCCTCTCGTCGAGAGGTTTAGGATTGCTGTAAAGATCATCTGATTCCGATAAGTATTTATGGAGATATGAATTTATTTTGATTATGGAATTATTATCAAGTCAACCTACAATTCATGTAAGCTCAGAAGCCCAACAGTTGCATCTATTCAAACATCAACAGTTTTGTATAAATACAGGAGGAATTTTCCTCATTTGCACTCACTCATCTCATCATATCTCTATCTCTCTCTTGCGCAGAAAAGAGGCTCTTCTATACTGCGCAGAAAAGAGGCTCTTCTATACTGCGCAGAAAAGATACTCTCTCTCTCACATGTGGAAGGAAGCTACTAAACTTGAAGTTGCAACTATAGATCCAAAGTTTTACCAGCGTTGACCATCATATCTCCTCCTCTGAACTACGTTGTAGGTTCATCTAGACCTCCTCTGAAGGCCACATTTTTTGGTAGTGGAATCAAGCCGATCCAATGGTCGGTTTGCAAGATATCGATTGCCCTAGTTTTAATGATGAAGCCGCTAATGCTGATGCTACTGATTTAGGGTTTGCTACTGCTAATATAAATAAGATTTATTGTACTATTTCTCTCTGTTGAATTATTGAAGATAAAAGAAGATTTGATCAAAGGGTTTCCCCACACATTGTGGGGTTTGTCCCTGGCTAGCGGCCATATCTTGTGTCTCTTGTCTTGGCTTGTTTTCTGTTGATCATTTAATGTTCTATCTGCACTTTACTTATGCACATATGATTGCTAATCTATGAATAATAAGAAAGAAAAGTAAATTTCTCTAAGCATAGAACATACCATAACTTAATACATTGTCTCTCCTTCTCACCCCCAAAACATACACACACACACACTCTCTCTCTCTCTCGCCACTCCCTCTCCACTTTTCTCTCTCTGTCTTTCTTCCCTTTCCAACTCTATCTCTTTCTCCCCCCTCTCTCTCCTCTCTCTCAAGTCATCTCTCTTTTTCCTTCCTCTCTCTCCCCTTCTCTCTGACCTCCCTCTGTCTCTCCCCCCATCATACACACACTCTCTCCACCCTCCAACTCTGCCACAATCTCCCTCCCTCTCTCCTTCTCCCTCTCCACCTCTCCCCCTCCTCCATATCTATGTCTCCCTGACTCTCTCTTCCCCTTCTTTCTCTATCTTTATCTTCTACTTTTCTATCTCTTGCCTCATCTCCTCTCTCCCTCATTCTATCTTCATCTTTCCCTTATCACTCCCTCTCTTTCCCCCTCTAAATCCATCTCCCTCCCTCCCTCTCTCCCCCTCCTCTCTCTCTTCTTTTCTCTATCTCACCGTGTCTCCCACCTTTATGTCTCTCTCCCACACTTTATTCCCCCTTCCATGTCACTCTCTTTCTTAAATATGATCCCATTGTATTGTATTTAAGAAAGTGTCTAAATTAATAAAAAAACATATTTGGTTGTAAAATATTAAACCTATATTTTAGATCAACCATGTTAAAGAAAATACAATAATATTTAAGAAAGTGTCTAAATTAATAAAAAACATAGTTGGTTGTAAAATATTAAACCTATATTTTGAATCAACCATGTTAAAGAAAATACAATAATAAAAAAATTAAAAGAACCATGCACTATCTTTCATTTATCATTGTTATCACTTTGTTGGAGGAGATGAGACATAAAAATATGGAGAGACAGAATGGATATGGCTTGTTTGTAAGTGGGAATCCCAGGATAGAAATAGAAATAAGTCCTTGAGTGGGAGATCTAAATCTAGAGGGAGATCTAAATCTATAGGAAAACTTATAAAGGTATGTTGGAAATGTGGAAAAGAAGGGCACTGCAAAAAGGTTTGTAAATATAAAAATCCTGAGAAAGGAAATAGGCTTGATGATGCTCCTTCTGCAGAGGCAAAAACCACCTTAGATGAAGGTGGGGGTGTGTACTTAGCTTATTCTTCAAGTACACATGTAGATCATGAGGCATGATTGGTTGACTCAAGTGCATATTTTCATATCACTCCCTATAGGGAGTGGTTATGCTAGTATGAAAAATATGAGGGTGGTGATGTCTTACTAGGAGATGACAGGAAGACCATGATCATAAGACGTGGAAAATTTCAGCTGAAGTTGCATGGTGGAAGGATTATAACACTTCCTCGTGTTCTGCACATTCCTAGATTGGCCAGAAATCTAATTTTTGTAAGCAAGATAGGTGATGCATGTGTAAAAACAATGTTCGAGAAAGATACCTGCAAGATGGTTTGGGGAGCACAAGTATTGATGTAGGGAGTTCGAATTGGAAATTTGTAAAATATTCTAGGTAGCTTATGACTATGCGACCTATAGCTTTGAGGTTACCAGGTCACAACATAGTCTCGTGCCTAACGTCAGGATTTGTGACCCCCCTTGTCATGCGACTCTGCAACCTCGGCTTTAGAGGTCACTAAGTCACTAAGTCGCAAGCGACCTATGTGCATACTTTACGACGTAGGTTGGTCTCTCACTTGATGATCTCTTGAGGCCACACACACGACCTTTTCTATTTAAACTACTCGCCCTTTTGGTTGCTTTGTCTGATTCACTAGAGAACTTAAGCGACAAAATGACTGGGAAACTGGGCAAGGCGTGTAACTCCTTCTAGGTAGGTTTCCCTTCCTCTTCCCTAGTAATCATTTTTCTATTCCATTTTTCCTTCTTTGCGTGCCAACCTTATGCCTTCCTTGATGGTGAGGGTTTTTATTCATCCTTCAACAATTTCTCAAACCAATTTTGCCCTAGAAACCCTCCAATCTCGTATTCTCCCATTTAGTTGTTTAATGCCTAGGAAACAAACCCAACCTAAATCCCATTCCCCTTTACTATCAATCACTTAGGTTTTTAGGGTCCAGTAAAGCTTGAATCCTTGTTTCAAGCCTCGATTTTTCCGCTGAGCCTCCTCGAACAATAGATCACACCATTAAAAAGAAATATAGGCCAAAATATGTGACCTTGCGACCTATCCAAAATCTGTGACTCGCAACTTGTCCATCCTCATGACCTCTCCATCCCCACGATCACGTGACCTCTTTAACCCAGTGACCTTGTGACCTATTCACATATACGACCCAGTCAGCCCAAGTCACCAAGTTGCTGATTTGGTAGTCCTTTTCTTTTCGATCTCCTGTGTGGTGCGACCCAACAAACTCTCGCTAAGTTTAACCCTGGGCCAAGACTAATAATCTCACTCCTGATGTTTTGGAAGCTCGATTTGTGATCTTCCTTCCTATTTTATATAATTCATGTTGTTACTTGTTTGAAATGTCAGTGACGATGATCTAGATTGCATATCAATCTCTTCTTTCACTGGAGAGATGGTGCCTCAAGTGGCTAAGTCCTCTCATACGAGTGTTGAGAGCAGTGCCCAGGAAATCCCTGGAGGACCATCGCCACCCATCTACTAGGATACACCTTGCAGTATCAATAAGGCCAACAAACTCTAATGGTTCGACATGTATTATGGATTCTCTAAGAAGAACATCCCTGAGGAGTAAGAAGATATCAAAGTGTACATCAACATCAAGATATCCTAAGTGTCACACATCCACCATCGAATGGATACTACATAATTTTGATACGGCTTGGTGGGTGATAAGAAGCCACACAGTCGAGGCCTTTTCCACTATGTCTTCCATGCATATTGTTGCTTATTTCAGATTATCGGATGTTGAAATTGGCAACAAGAAATGCTAAAAATAGCATTTCTATAAATATCATTTCAGGATATACTCCAACTCTGTTGGAAATAGAAAAAATAGAAATGCTAAAAATAGCATTGCTATAAATAGCATTTAAGGATAGATTCCAATTATAATTAGTCCCTAAATTAAAATTAAGAATTAAAATTTGAGTTTGATCTCAACAGTTGTTTGTAAAATAATTAATTAATTCATCTTGAGTTAATTAGCTGGAGGAAATCAAACATGAAGTCTATGTGAAGACATGCAACAGTTATCCCTTTGATTGAGGAAGTTATCCCTTAATTAAGGAGATAAGGATGAGTTGTATTTGAGTTGTAATTAGTTAGCTTAGTTAACTGAGTTAAGTCTAGTTAAATTAGTTCCAAACAGTTTGTGGAACTAATTGTGAGTTCAGTCAGTTAATGCATCCATGCATGCAACTAGTGTTCTCTAGATAACTGAATATTCTCTCATAAATAACTCATGCATGTTAGTTCAGAGAAAGACCCTATTGAGATTAAATGAAGGGACAATGTACTACCAGTTGGAGGAATTTTCCTATAAAGGAAACTCATCCATGCAGAAGGAATTCATCTCCTTCAGGATTGCACAGTTACTTCTAAGTTTAGTGAGTAGTGCGAGAGGTGAATTCACACAGGTGGCAGCATTGGACCCCAAGAGAAACTGTGCAAGGAAATAGGAGGCTTGGAGGGCAGAGGAGAAGGTTTGTGAAAAGCCTTTGATTGTCTATGATCAACAGAGGGATTGTACTCAGAGTAGGATAGCTTGTGAGCTAATGCTATGTGTAATCTGGACATATTTCCTCTTGTATGATAATACAGAGATCGGGGTTTTTAGCTGAGGCTTTCCTCAGAGTATTCTTCTGTGTTCATGTGTGATTGCTTTCTCATTCTCAGTTATATGTGTTCTATTTGATCTTGCTCAAAATCGATTAAGCTTTCACAAGTTTGTTGTAGAAGTAGATCTTGTATTTTGCTTTAGTATATTGCATTATCAATTTAATCTACAATGAGAATTTCTACATGCTATCAGAGCGAGGCTTTGTAGAAAAAGTTCTACATGGTATTAGAGCAAGGTTTTGTAGAAAAAGTTCTACATCGTATCAGAGCAAAGGTGATCGAAGCAGTGAACATTATACGAAGAAGAAAATTTGAAGTAAAAATAAAAATAAAAAACTGGGCTGCGAGTTTTCAGAGCAAATCTGAAATTTTTTGTGAAAAAATTTCAGAAACAAATAGAAGATCTGGATTCCTTGTGGAAAAAGAGCCAAATTCAAAAAAAAAAATTGGCTGAATCGGAGTTCAGATGAGGGAGATATCGTTGATTTAAAATAAACTCTTTTTCTAGAAAATTTCATGATGGCGGGAAAGATGAAACAAATTGGTGTGCTAGCCAAGAACCTGTATGCTCTTGAGGTTCAAGATGCATGAAAAGCCTTGAGGAGCAAGACAATTATTGGAGACTTGGTGGTTGAGAGGGAGATTATATTACCTCTCAACATGCAGCGCCAGAAGAAGTCTCAGACAATTGTGGAGGAGCCACAATTGGTGAAGCAACTTCAGGAGGTTGTGGAGCAACCACAACTGGAGAAGACGAGAGGAGATCGAGTGGAGGCATCCACTCATGCAGAGACCTCCAGTAGGGGGAAATTTTGAGCCAAGTGAGTAGAGGGAGCACATGCATCCATACCTCCAGGTGTGAGGTGGGGCGATGTGACATGATAGTCCCATGAAGACTAAAATAGGGGTAGGATCCTGAGGTACCCAGCCTCTTTGATTAGACCTTGCTACGGGAGCCCCAATGAGGAGTAGTAGGACTAGCTGAGTGGGTAGAGACAGGTGCAGATGGAGCGGTAGAGGGAGCTTCAGCATCAGAGGATGTTTCTAGCCCAACAGGGAGGTCAGTTACTTACTTCTCAGTAACTGAGTTGTAGTGTAGCAGTGGGTAGCACAATGCAACATGATGAGAGGAGGTGTAGTGTGGATGCAATGTTGGGATATAGGACCAGTAGCAACACAGATGCAATAAGAGGAATCACTGTGATTGATGTAGTCAAAGATCAAAGTGATAGAGGCTAGAGTAGTCAAATACTGAAGGGTGTAGAGGTGCAGAGTTTTCAGTCGATAGAGGCAATAATAGTCAGAGACTTTGATGATAGAGGCATTATTCTGATTCAAGTTGGATATTTTTTGTGTTCCTAGATTTTTTGGAGCAACAACACTTGAGAGAAGTGTTGCATGCAGAACATTCCAAAGGTTTAGGATGAGGTTCGAGTTGAATGCTTTTCTTGTTGAGAAAGAGTGTTGAAATTGGCAACAAGAAATGCTAAAAATAGAAATACTAAAAATAGCATTGCTATAAATAGCATTTCAGGATATACTCCAACTCTGTTGGAAATAGTAAAAAATAGAAATGCTAAAAATAGCATTGCTATAAATATCATTTCAGGATAGATTCCAATTTTAATTAGTCCCTAAATTAAAATTCGAATTTGATCTCAGCAGCAATTTGTAAAATAATTAATTAATTCATTTTGAGTTAATTAGTTGGAGAAAATCAAACATGAAGTCTATGTGAAGACATGCAACAGTTATCCCTTTGATTAAGGAAGTTATCCCTTAATTAAGGAGATAAGGATGAGTTGTATTTGAGTTGTAATTAGTTAGCTCAGTTAACTGAGTTAAGTCTAGTTAAATTAGTTCCAAACAGTTTGTGAAACTAATTGTGAGTTCAGTCAGTTAATGCATGCATGCATGCAACTAGTGTTCTCTAGATAACTGAATATTCTCTCATAAATAACTCATGCATGTCAATTCAGAGAAAGACCCAATTAAGATTAAATGAAGGGACAATGTACTATCAGTTGGAGGAATTTTCCTATAAAGGAAACTCATCCATGCAGAAGGAATTCATATCCTTCAGGATTGTGTAGTTACTTTTGAGTTTAGTGAGCAGTGTGAGAGGTGAATTCACATAGGTGGCAGCATTGGACTCGAAGAGAAACTGTGTAAGGAAAAAGGAGGCTTGGAGGGTAGAGGAGAAGGTTTGTGAGAAGCCATTGGCTGTCTATGAGCAACAAAGGAATTGTACTGAGAGCAGGATAGCTTGTGAGCTAATGCTTTGTGTAATCCAGGCATATTTCCACTTGTATGATAATATAGAGATTGGGGTTTTTAGCTAAGGCTTTCCCCAGATTATTCTTCTATGTTCATGTGTGATTGCTTTCTCATTCTCAGTTAAGTGTGTTCTATTTGATCTTGCTTAGAATCAATTAAGTTTCCACAAGTTTGTTGTAGAAGTAGAACTTGTATTTTGCTTTAGTATATTGCATTATCAGACGATCTATAGTGGGAATTTCTACATTGGAGAGAGAATATACTTTCAATACTAAGTGGATGTCAGGTTTTCCGGTGGCAACTAAGGACATTCTAAGATCCTAGTGGAAATACCCCTCTAAATTATGGGTAAAGGCTAACCAATTTTATAGGACAAAAGGACTGAGGAAGGTTTACCAACTCATGGACACAATGATGAAAAAATTATATGGGAGGCCTGATATTGATACCTTTCTCGGAATGTGGGTACCAATCATGTACATTATTGCCACTAGGGGTGTGATCTTCAACTGGGAAAGTATCCTTGCTTCCTCATTGAAAACCAACATATAAGCAACAAAGAATCCGGAGGCAGACAAACCATCAAAGTTTTATATGGCATCATACATCTTGGACACAGTGTGTGCAAGATGCCAATTTGATAGTTGTAGCTACAATTGGACAACAGATGCATCGGACCCTATGCACTTGCATTATAAGGTCTTTTGGGATCTTGTCTATAAAAGTGTGCATGAATCAACTTCAAAGTCATTCATCGCGATGTTATATCCGTTTCTCTTTAGATAAGAAGCCTCATGTATGTCCAAGAGGTCCATTAAGATAATCACCAAGGTGGCGCACTGGTTTCCTATCGAGGAGAGCACTTCATCAGAGTCTTAGACTCATACAAACCTCCTCATGCACTCCCTAGGTTTGTGACAGAAAAGATGTTGTTGCAAGAAGCATGTTATCAGATGACCATAGTTTTTTCTAAGACATTGAACAAGGGTAAGAAGAAGCCTTGGCCTGTTGTCCTTGTCACTATTGGGGCTTACACTTTTGATAGCTTTAAGGAAGTACAAGTAGAATCCAAGAAGATGAAAGGATTTTATTTTGTCAATATGAGTCATCATAGGTATGATACCAAAGGAGTAGTGCCAACACACTACAAGAATGCATGATTCAACTGGTCATACCCACACAACAAATATTGTCATGAGGATAAGGTCAAGAATTGGTACAATGCCACCAGGGAACTCAGTCCAAGCGAGCAATAATAGAAGGAGGACAAATAGGTTGAGAAATCGTAAGAAAACATGAGCCTGCAAGCTAGGTAGACCTCACTCAAAATAAAGAAGAAGCAACAAAAGATAGGATGGAAATAGAAAAGACACAAAGGTGGCGAACCAGAAGACCCTTTGGATGAGCAAGAGGAAGACAATGAAATCTTGGAAGAAAGAAATGTGTCCCTGGCTAAGCAGAAGCAAGAAATGAGGAGGAAGAGGGAAGAAGAACTCAAGAAGTCACAGAATTCAGGTGACCAACATCATAAGGATCTCCTACAATAGCAACAGGAAGGGGAAAGGAGGAAAAAGTAGGAAGAGGAAGAACAATTTAAAATGGAATAAGATGAGTGAAGGGCCTAGGAGGTGGAAGAGAAGAAACAATAAAAAGAAGGAGAAAAGAAAAGGAAATAAAAGGAAGAGCATGAGAGGAAATACAAGTAGAAGGAAGAACTCAAGAGGAAGTGGAAGAAGGAGGAGAGAGACAAGAAAATAATAGAAGAAGAACAAAGGAGTAAAGCCAAAGAGGAAAAGAGAAAGCAATAAGAAGAGGAGATGAAGAGACAACAAGAGGAAATAAACAAGAATGTTGAGCAAGATCTCCAACAATAGCAGCAACACCAAGAATTTGAGTTGCAGGTTGAGCTTCCTCCATTGGATGTTCCTCCTTCCATCCCCATCACCATAGGACACTTGCCACTCAAGGAACAAGGCATATTGGATGAGGCAAAGGATGAGGTACTAGGCCTCACTAAAATTACTTTTGACCAGGTCAATTGTAAGATTATGCAAGAAAGAAGGAAGTATTATGCCAGAAACCCTGCAGAGCCCTTATCCATGACCATATAAATGGAGATCATCTTGGATACCACGGTGGATCTTGAGATGATTTCTTCAGCTAGAACTATCTTCGTGACTACAACTGAGTTGAATGTGGGAAGGATGAGTAAAAAAATTTTAGATCTCCAAGGAAAACTCTACACTTTTGAACAAAAGGCCGCAAGAGCAGAAGAGGATAGGAGGAGGCTAGAGGAAGAGAATAAAACCCTACACCTAGTTCACTCAAGTGCAAAGGAGTTACAAGAATCAACCAAGGAGGAAGTAGGGACACTGGAGGAAGCCATGGTTGTGGTCTAGGAGGATATGTTAAAACCGCATCAGACTATGTCCCCTTTCTCGACCATACAAGATGATACTAAGGAGAAGATGACCATGCTCAAACATGCCACCATAGCTATTAACAACATTCATGAGTGGACCAACCAATATCTAAAGGCACTAGAAACACTGTTAAAAATAGCAATAAGAAATTCCAATTTAATTTGGCCTTGAATTAAATTGTGAATCAAATCAAACTTTTATTCTCATAGCAACTTATAATAGTTAAATAAGGTAAATTTACTTAGTTGACGTAGGAAATTCAATTTGGAAGTTTATCTAGAGTCATGTAGAGTGATCATTAAATTTTAGGGGCCCAGGTTGAGTTCTTTTGAGTTGTAATTAGATAACTCAGTCTAACTGAGTTATATTCAGTTAAACTAGTTCTAACTATTGAAGGAACTAGTAGGACTCTAGTAGTGGGGAAGTGCACCAATGCATCCTCAATACCACACTAGTTAATTGAAGATTCACTCATAAATAACTCATGCATGTCAGTTCAGAGGAAGACCTAGTTGAGATTAGAGTTCAGGGACAATGTACTATCAGTTGTATAATTTTCCAAGTTGTACAGATAGCGCGTGCAATCAGTTGAGGGCCTATGGAAGGATTGTGCAATTATGGAGAGTGGATTTCCCAATTAAATACGATCTAATTCTCTCAGGAATTTTGCAGGGAAGTAGGGGCTTGGAAGGCAGTGGAATTGGCTAATTGTTGGCTCGAGTTGGCTTGTGAGGCAGAGAGAGAGATTGTACTAGTGCCGGAATTATTCGGGTTGAACAAGCATTGTATTTTCTTCTCAAGTATTCTAGTTAATGCAATATAGATAGCTGGGGTTTCTAGAAGTTGCTTTCCTCTAAGAAATATTGTGTTATGTGTGATTGATATTCTTCCCTTTCTGCTTATTGATTTTATCAATCAACTTTGGTTTCCACTGAAGACTAGAGTAGATTCTTGTCTTGTGTTTTAGAATATCACATAAGTTGTTGAATCTACAGTAAAAATCTACATTATTCCAACAAAATATTGGATAACCACCTAGAATGACAAGATTATGCTTCGTAATAAGTTCCAATCATAGGATAATCTTGCAAGGGATGTGGACAGGGTTCTGGCTTCATACAAGGATCTACTGGGCGGTTTGGGATCTGTAATCGAAGTACATAAAGTTCCTTCCATCGGGGTAGTCAGGAAAAATGAGGAACCAAGAGGAAGTCCTACATGAAATCTAGGCATTTCTTGATCCTTTTAGATAGGCTTTCACCACGGAGGACTTACTAGTGACATAGGAGAACATCACTCAGTATGTGATAGAACCAGTAAGGATATATACCAAGTTGGTAACTCTGTCAAATTAGATTAAGGTCAAGAAATGCACTCTAATACCAGATGCCCTTGAGTTCCTTCACAAACATGGTGAATATCAGTAGAAGGTGGTCACAATGGTTTTTGAGTACAAGCTATGACATGCATACCTCATGGAACAGTTGCATGTGGATGTTCCATAATTGTCTATTACTAAATTGTTAGAATAGGACCAATTTTGTTGTGCATAGCAAGATAGAGTAGAGTAGAATCTAGTAGGAATATGAAAGGTCATGAGGTAATCCAAGAGTCATGGGCAAACCAAGAGTCACCCTCTTTTCTATAAATATACCATCATGACACATTGTAATGGACTTTTAGCTTTGGAATCAATTTTGGTGCATATGTTTTGAGAACTTGAGATTTTCTAGTGAATGCAAGGAGTAATTGTTCAGCCCTTATCCTTTACAAAAGCATACTAATTACATAGAGCGATTAAAGCAACTATCCATAAAGCTTACTACAGCTTATCCATAAAGCGGTTACTACAACTTGGTATTATTCTTAAATTTTATCCTTATCCTAAGCTAGAAAAGCTTGGAAATTGTTGGCTAAAGGACCCCACCCCTTTGCCTATAATTTTTTTTGGATTTTTCAATAAGTTTGAAGACTTTTCCCTCCAAGTCACATGCTCCTACATCAGAATCTTGAGGACATAATTCTTCATGGGCTTCTGTCCATGAGCTCATCTACAGAACTGCCCAATTTTTCTAGCATGTCTTCTATAACCCAAGTAGCTTCAACGGCTGGTCGATCCTTCCATTTTACCAAATACTGGAAGTATTCTCATCCTCTTGTTTTCTTAAACACCTTCTTGTCCAAAATTCTTTTTGGCCGCAATTCCTTTGTTGTGGGTAACTGTTTTACCCAATCAATCTCTTGGGTCTCTTGATCCTTTTCTATATCATTGCAGTATCACTTTCATACTTGTACAAGTCAGCAACATTTAAAATTGGTGATATTCCAACATCAGGGGGTAACTCAATCTCATAGGCATTTGCAAAAAAATTCCTCAACAATCTGCACAGTCCAATTTTCTTGAACTCTAATTTGTTATACTCCCTCCTTGGAAACCTCTCCTTTCTAAGGTGTGCTAAAACCAGATCTCCAACTTCAAAGTTCGCCTCTCTTCTTCTCATGTCTGCTCTAGTTTTGTACTTGATGTTGCTATCTTGCAGCTGCTGTTTCACTTGTTCATGTATTGTTTGCATTTCTGTAGCAAAATCTTCACCCTTTGCACTTCTCATCTCTTCTTTTCCCAGGTTTCTTAACTCAGATACTCCTCTTGGACGCATTCCATAAACAATATGGAATGGACTATGTCCTGTGCTCTTGTTAGGTGAGTCATTATATGCATATTCAACTTGTGCCAACACTTGGTCCCATTGCTTTAGATGTTCTTTAGTAAGGCTCCTTAAAAGATTGCCTAAACTCCTATTCACAACATCAGTCTATCCATCAGTTTGTGGATGATAGGCAAAACTGAAACTTAATTTAGTTCTCAATTTCTTCCATAGTGTCCTCTAGAAATGTCCAACAAATTTTGAATCCCTGTCCAAGACATTACTCTTAGGCAACCCATGCAATATTACAACCTCCTTAAAAAAACAAATTAGCAATGTGAGAAGCATGAATAGTCTTATAACATGGAATAAAGTGTGCCATTTTTGAAAATCTATCTACTACAACAAAAATTGAATCATTACCTCTTTGAGTCTTTGGTAAGCCCAAAACAAAATCCATACGTACCATATCCCAAGGCCTATCCGGAATTGGTAATGGGATATACAAACCTGTGTTTTGGCTCCTTCCCTTTGCATATTGACAGACTTTGCAAGTTTTCACATACTTCTCCACTTTAGATTTCATTTTCAGCTAGAAATAAAATTTGTTTAACTGCTCATAAGTCTTATCTACACCAAAATGTCCTACAAGTCCTCCACGATGTTTCTCTTTGATTAAGTTCTCCCTCATAGAACAGTTTGGTATGCACAACTGATTTCTCTTAAACAACAGTCCATCTTGTAAGAAGTAATCCAATCATTTACTCCTATCCATCAAAACAAGATTTTTACAAGCTTCAAACGCCTCTTTAAAATCTGGATCTGTTTCATACAATTATTAAGAAAATCAAAACCCAACACTTGGATTTGACTCTCCTGAAATAATACACTTCTCCTACTTAAAGGCATCTGCAACTTTGTTTGATTGGCCATTTATATGCTTCAAGACAAAATGGAAACCTTGAAGATACTCTACCCATTTGGCATGTTTTTGGTTAAGCTTTGGCTGCTGCATAGTATACTGTAGTGCATGGTTATCTGAATAAAGTATGAACTCCTTTGACATTAGATAATGCCTCCATTTCTTCAATGACTGCACAACTGCATAGAACTCCTTGTCATAAGAAGAATACTACCTCTTTGAATAATTCATCTTTTCACTAAAATAAGTTATAAGTCTGTCTTCCTGACTTAATACACCTCCAATAGCTTCTCCACTGGCATCACGCTTCACTTGGAAAGGCTTACTAAAATCAAGTAGAACCAAAATAGGCTTTTCAATAATCTTCTTCTTCAATAGTTGGAAATTTTTTTCTACTTCAGTAGTCCATCTAAATGGTTGTTTATCCTTCTTTATGGTCTCAATAATAGGTGCATTGATCTTACTAAAATTCTTGATGAATTTTCTATAAAAACTAGCAAGACCATGAAAACTTCTTACCTCAAAGACACTTTTGGGTGAAGACCACTCCATGATTTCCTTGATCTTCTTCGGATCCATCTTCAGCCCTTCAGCAAAAATTACAAAACCCAAGTACACTAGCTCTCCTTTCATGAATGAAAACTTCTCCAAATTCAACAATAATTTCTCCTGTTGTAGCCTTTGTAAGACATAATTCAGATGTCTCACGTGTTCATTCATGAGTCTCATAAATGTACTTGGTGCATTTGACTACCCAAAAGGCATTACTCTCCACTCATACAATCCCTCATTTGTCTCAAAAGCAGTTTTCCTCTCATCCCCTTCTCTTATACTTATCTGATGATACCCACTTTTAAGATCTAGTTTTGAAAAATACTTTGCTCCACTCAAGCAATCCATTAAATCTTCAATTCTAGGTAAATAAAATCTATACCTGATTGTGATTTTATTGATGGCTCTTGAATTTGTACACATTCTCCAACCTCCATCTTTCTTTAGACTCAACACTGGTTGTACTGCACAAGGACTCAAGCTTTCTCTGATCAGCCCTTTGTCAAGCAATCCTTGCACTTGCTTCCTAACCTCTTCATTTTCTGTAGGAGTCATTCTGTAAGCTGCTTTGTTAGGTAAACTTGCTCCAGGAATCAACTCTATATGATGTCTAATTCTTCTAATGGGTGGTAACTCATTTGGAAAATCATCAACAATAATATCACAACATTTCTCCAACATTTGTTGAATTTCAATGGGTAAATCAGAAACTTCAGTAGAAGTCATTATTACCTCGGGCTTGCAAATTACAACAAAATTTACTTCATTCTCTTCAATCTATTTCAAGTATTCCTTTCCTCCTAGTAACAGAGTTTTTGGATCAGTCTTCTTCCCTGGTACATCTTCTTCTTACAGAGGCAGCAACATATGATTGACACCATCCTTTCCAAACTTGTAGGTGTTTCTTTTCCCATCATGATCCGGATTTAAACAGGAACGCAACAAAATACAGAGATAACCATATACACAAAGATGCAGCGGAAATAATACTTCATTTCATTAATGGAAAACACTGAAATATGCTTACAA